>JABFPN010001116.1:0-33002 GCA_022817305.1 Leptoteleia sp. ZL-2020
GGGGGGGGGGGGGGGGGGGTCACTTTCGCGGCACACCCCGAGCGTCTAAGTGGCTCCTAATTAATCCTGCCAAAATGCTTCGTTATGGAGCACCTCGGTGTCCCGCGAGCGTTTGGCCAACTTGCCAGCTAAACGCGCCGATATCTTCGCGTTAACATCAATTTGTCGAGGCTGCACTAAAATAATTTAAAAAAGACAATTTTACTGATAAATGTATTAGTAGTAGCGCTGCTATACTTGCTAATAACTTGAAGATATGTTTGCAATTATAGCATACCTTATAATATGATATAGTGGTTTGAAAAACATGAAAAATATGTTTTGACCATGGTAATGGTCTGACTTTTAGTGCTCCCCCTGTGTTAAGATATGTAAACACCGAGTTTCAATCCCAACGACTGCAAAGCTTATGAAAAGAATTACTTTTATTTAATGAAATGCTTTCCTTAGTGTAGATGTAAGGTGACAGTCATGTATAAAAGTAACATTTTTTTAAGTGTTGTCATTTTGTCAAATATATGAGTAAAGAAATTAATGTTGGCTTATTTTCGCCTTAAAAGTTGAATTTGTTTAGAGGACAAAAACTTCACTTCATGCAATGTTGCTAATGATTACAAATTATTACAAATGCTGTGCAGTAAATGATAGTTTTGTATACTAAATTAACATTCTTTTATTAATTTCTGACAGTTTTAACTTGACTTTTCACCTACCTTAAAGAAACATTCATTTTATATAAAATTATTTATCTATGCCTAGTATTATACATACAGTCAAATACAGTTACAGTATATTTTGTTTTTGTTAATATACATTGTTAATAAGATTAATTGTCCCAAATTACAAACAAGAACGTATTTATTCTCTTGAAAAAAAAGCCACTGTATGGCAGCTGAAGATCGGTTGGATAACAGCTGGGTAACTATATAATAATATAGCCATAATATAGCCTTTGGCTGGATTAGCCAGCCAGTATTCGTCCGGCAGGTACTCCAGTAAAAGGTACTCCAATATGAGTGCATCATTCTGATTGGATTTCAATGTTCGAAAAATGTAATTCGTCCTCCATCATTCATTATAGCACGCTCACATATACATTCCATGTAACAATGTTCTTGAGACCAACTTGTCATTAGCACCACATACTGGAGTACTGGAATATTGTCTGGCTGATCCAGCAGTCCTCCAACTCATGTCCAATCAAATATCGAGCCGATCTCCAACTGCCATCCAATAGTTTCTTTCCTTTTTTCTCACTCTGATTACCCAGAAGATGAGAAAAGTATATCCTAAAGAAAATAAATACAAATTATGACCGAATATGGAATATTTTGTAGTATTAGTAAACGATTGCCTGTAATTGTTACGTTGCAACGATTACAACAGCGATCGCAATGGGCGGAAAAAAAGTTTGGTGCAATGTTAAAAGGAACTTCATCATTTTAATCATCCGTTAGCGTCTGTGTTGAACATTTATTAGACGTTATACTCAACGTTAAATCATCGTTTATTATGATTAATAACGCGTTTATGCATTTTCCGGAAAGTGCGATTAATCGTTTAATTAATATTGCAAGAATGCTAATCGCCAAGAACATTACAATACTCGCGCTACTACTAGGTAAGAATATTTATGAAACGTTCGGAGCTATTAGCGAGTATACGAAAGCCACGCGGACTTATAAATTGAGCAGCGATATACCATGTAGGTAAATCATGGCCGGAGCCCCCGCTTGTGATGTTAAAAAGAATAACGTTCGGGGCGGTGCGCACTAAAAACTGCGCGATGTAACTATCCCCGTATCAAATGTGCGGCAAATTTAAGAGCCGATGTAAAATTAAGGGGACGAAAAATCACGTTGTTCGTGTATTAAAAAATCCACCGCTCTCCTTGCGGCGCTTTAAATAACTCAGCCCCGGGCCGGCAACATTGCCACTTTATTATTTAAATTTCACCAAAGCACAGTATCGATGATAAAAAAAAAGGAACGGAAGGGAAAAACAATTGATACCCGACATTTTGGACCTGTGCTTTAAATTTTCAATTTAATTGGTTTGTACGTTATTGATTTTATCGTGCCTGCTAAGAACGTCCGCTGGCAAACATTTCAAACAATTTTATATCCTTTTTATAATAAATTCTTCTGTGTTTATATATGACCTGTAGCAAGTTATTTGTCATGAATAGATAAAGATACTTCAATTTCTATTACACCTCATTTACAATTAAAACACTGGAAAGTCACTGGAAGTAATCAGCCTAATTTGAAAGAACAATTCAATAGAATAGAAAAAGAAAGAATAACAAAAGACAATTCGTAAAGAATAAAGGAATAACTATTTTTGTCGCAACAAAAGAGGATAATAATTATTGTCGTAACGTAATAGTTATCCCCTTTTGTGGCGACAAAAATATTCTAGTCAAAATGAAACATATATGGTTTGTATATGTTTTAACAATTCCATATATGGATACATGTTTTTTTTTTAAATAATATATGGTCGTATATGGCCATACATGGTCGATACATGGCAACAATTGATATAATATTCTAGTCATATGTGCTTTCAATAATTTCCTTATATTGAAATTAATTATTACCATGTATCAAGTATATATGGTCGTATATGACCATATACGAATTAAAAGAAAACATACGTTCATATATGAAATTGTTAAAATGTATATGAACACATATGTTTCACTTTTACTAGGGTCCCTTTATTCGCGAAGGCAATCGATACATCGTATTTATCAATATTACGTAACTGAATTGAATTAATAAAACATATTGAACGCAATTATTTTATTATGTTTCTTACTGTTGTTTATTTCTACATGTTGCTCCCCCCGCGTTTTATCATAAAATTGTGCAATATTTGCAAAATATTTATAAATGTATAAAATGTAAAATATTTTAAGAAATTTTTGTTCATAACGTGTATTTTTCCTTTATGCACAGAGAAACAAAAAGATTAATAAAAATTACCAACATTATTAATAAACTGATCATATACACTGAGAAAAGTGTGGCAGAAAATATGATTGTCATTTACTTTGTTTCAGATGCATGTCGCTTTTTCAATAAAAGTTACTGTTTTTTCAAAGGAAGGAATTGCTTTTTTTAAACTAATGTTTAATAATGATGTTTCTGCTTTTAAAAATAACAATACTTATTCTAAGACTGAAAAGTGAAATCTCAAGTTAGTAAAAAGTATTGGCATATTGACAACTATTGTCAACTTATGGAACTAGAGAATGAAACGTTTTCAATTATTTGTCTATGTACAAAAGTAATATTTATGAATATGAAAGGCCAAATTAATGAAACAAAAACAACAATATTGTTGGTTTACATACAAAGGACATAAGAATAGATGTAAATATAAAACAAAAGCAAAGTCAGCATGCATTCTGTGTTTTGAAAATGTTTCATTTTTCAGTCCTATTGTCAACTTTCAAATAATATTTGTCGACAAACTGCTAACTTAAGATAGTCATTTCTCAATTTTATTAAGTATTTATATGTTAATATTTTTGTTAGATATTTTCTCTCCCAATGATAATTTGAGACAAGTTTTTCAATTTTATTCCTACAGTATTATTTCAATTCTCTAAATCAGATAATTTCATTCTTTTAATTAGTTAAAAAAAATGTTCACATATATATACATATGTACGTATATACATACATATGTCACTGTCAATATCTCAATAGATACATGTCAATATTACAATCAATTGAAATTCTTTGAGATTGTGTTAGTCAGATAGAACTATCAAAACTGAACGCATGAGCTAAGTCTTGCAACTTGTGAAAATGTATCATGAAAATCGACACCCAGAATCTGGGAGTGTACTTACGTCGATATGAGCCTTTCATCGATCTAGAGTACCATCTCGATTCAATTTATTGAAAAGAACTGTCCTTGAACCGATTACTTTTTGATTTTTCGGTCTGTCGACAATTTTCCAGGTGTCATTTTATATTAAGTCTTCTGTTCTCCTGTTGATGACATTTCTTCATTTTTATATCTGCCATGGAACCTAGAAAATGTTTCAACTTAAACTTGAGCATTACAATAATAGTGAAATTTATATTATTTTCTATTTATATGTTAAAATAATCAAGATTATATTTTCTTAAAATGTTATCGTTAATTCATGTAATTATAATTGTTTAGAAATAATTTTAAAATCAATAATATATCGTTACTATTCAGATAAATATATTGTTCATTATTAACATTGTATTGAAAAATTGTAAAATCAAATATTTATATTCATTTGATAGTTTTAGGATTCAAAGCAAAAATTACATGCATCATCTACAACGAGACACATGTCGTTTGTTTATATTCCATTGATTTTATCCCCATGCTCTGTACAAACACCTTCGCAATCCTGACAATTCAAGCGCATATCATTTCCAGTGTTGTCTCCAATGATGGTATTCAGTTTATCTCTTTACGTGGATTCAAAAAAATCTGACGTCTCTTGTTATTCAAATTCTTTACCAGTACAAATAGAAATTCAGAAAATTTGTAAAGTTTAAAATAAAAAAAAATGAACAAAATCAGGTGAATTTACTTAGAATTAATTAACTTTCAATATTTTCTATAATTGTATACTTTGTTTAAATGTTCTTTCGCCATAATAAATATATACAAATTACAAAATGTTTTATTTATAAAAGTATATGTATCAACACATGTTTGTCTATACACGCAATTTTTAAAATCTATTTTGAAAATTGAAATATTTCTTTGAAATATGTATCATGAAAAATTTTAATTTTGGTTAGAGTATGAAAAACATAAGCCTGCAATGAAAACCAAGCTTCGCGATTTTGATTAATGAAGAGGTCGACTTGCATAGCAAAAAATTTGAATTAACCGTCGAACTGCCCTCTCAGAGAAACCTCTTGACACTTTTTGTCCAACTGGAATTTAAAACTGAGGGCGAACAAACATTTTTTGTGCCATTCCCTTGCGCGGAAATTGGACGTGATTTGTTGAATTAGTGTAAAATCGCATTTATTATTGAAAGCCCTGTGAAATCTAAGTGCCCAACATTTGCTAACAAAACGAGAAAAATGTAATAAAAAACGGGAACAAAAATTCATTCCTACAAATCAAAATATAACAATGCCAATTTCCTACTGATTTGTATCATTAATTATAATCCATATGTTTATTTAATTGACATAAATTTGACATATTCAGATGGTTTTATAACATTTCAGATATTTATCTCAGATGAACTCACATAAAATAATATTATATAATTCGCAATTAGCTGACACTTTTTAATTATCATACAAAAATCAGTTTTATTCAATTTTTACTTTTTTTTTGTTTATTTCCCTTTAATTAAAATCATTTTTCTCCTAATGCTTGGAGCAATTTTATTATTTGTTATCTTTATATTATTACTTTTTTTCTCACCACAATTAAGCTTATGCTGTTTTGCTTTTTCATGAATATAATTTGTTCTGGTTTATCTCCTCTCATCCTATCCACGTTGTTCCACCTTGCAAAAATGCACTTTGCAATTTAATTTGATGGAACTTAATTCCAATTCCCTTTGTTTTGCGTACGTTTAGTATACTGTTTTCGATCGATTGTTTTACATCACAGTTTTCAAAGTAAACATTTAAATAGCAAGGGATTGATGATGCTAATTGTCTTTTCAATTTTTGTTTTTAGTGTACACATCTATCCATACTCCTAATGATGCATAATAATAAATTATTTTTAAACATACTTGTATATAACTCTAATATGAAAATAACATTATTATATTAATAATAAATGATGTCAAAGGAAATATGACATCATATTTCCTTTGATGACTGTAAAAGTTTAATTTTAAAAATAGATATTCATAGAAATAAATGAAAAGTTAATAACAATTAACGTGTAATTAAAAAAGCCACTCTATTTTAATGACTTTGAATATTATTTAACGATCAAATGAAGCAAGCTATGTTTTCCAAACCCGCCAAGAAATGATTTAATGTATAAAAGAAGGTTGGGATTAGAGCAATTATTTTTATGAATGTCCACAGGACTGTTGAACTTTGGTGAACGCGATGCTTTCAAAGATCATATTATACTCTGAAATCTTTTCAGCATGTTTAATGCTGTTAAAATAAACTTTAATTACCTGTGCTATCCTCTTTTTTGTTCATATCTTAGACTGTGCGAGACTTTAATGTTTTGAAATTAATGTTCCTATAGACGATTCTCCCTTTCCAACTTAAACAAAGTAACTTCATCTGCAACGTTATTTATAAGAGAAAAATATATATTTTCCTTTACTTCTTTTGCATAAAAGTTTTTTGTAGAAATAGATGAAATATTTTTTTGTAAAAGGATATAATTAAATTCAAAAAAAAAAAAATGCATTCGTTAGTTAACATGCAATATAAAAATAATATCAGTAAATACAATATTACTTTAATTTTATTTTGAACAATATTGTAAAAATAATAATAGTAAAAAAATTAAATAAAACAAAGAAAAAAAATTGTTATTATACATATATATTTACTTAATTTTATTTATATGATAAAAATATCAATGTAACAATGTATTGTAACAATAATAATACAATTATTAATTAATAATAAATGCACCAAGGCTTGTATGTCGCAATACTGTTTGTTTAATTTCATCACTATTTTCTGAATTCAAATATTTTATTTACATTGAATTAATTATCAGAAAAAAATGTTAAGAAAAAAAAAAAAGATTTTGCTTTATAAATCAATTTATTTTATAACTTTTTTGTCAGATTTTTACCTATGGATAACCTACTTACTTAGTAAATAAATAATTATACAATTTTGCTTCCAACTTTGTCATTAAATAGTGTAATACTATAGAATATTTTAATACAATTAAATAAATCAACTATTTAACGCCAACAATAAACAAAATGATATGAAAGCTAAACGAAGAATTAAAAAACAAAACTACGAACAATTTTTACCTGCATTTATTAACGGACACTAAAATTGCAGTATCTTTTATGCACAGCCGATATTGTTCATTTCTGCTGTATTAACGTATGGACTATATTTGAAATTTTCCTCATAACCGTCCATCCCTGCAATTTTTGTATAATTTACGTATACTTTTAACATTTTTAAGTGGACAATTCCACTCTGTTTCTAGATTCTGGAACAAAACGTTACAAACAGAAAACAACAAACGACTTCCGTAATAATATTTCCGTTTTCAACAACTTTTAGGTTAAAATACGAAACTCAACTGCCGTGTCGGCAGTCTGTAAGGAAATGTTGCAGAATATGAAAATATTACTTAAAAACGTTAAAATAAACTGAAAAATTCTGAAAATTACCAATTTCAGCAGTTTTTCAACGTTTTCCCAACATTTTTTAGCATTATTTTCCACAAAATACAATTTTTACTTTATATGCGATAAAAATATCTTACAATATTATTATTAATTTTCAAATCTATTTGGCACATACTAATAAACGAGATTTCTGACAATATATTTTAGTGCCCAGTAACTGGTTTGCTTAAATTACTTAAAAACTGCAAACATTGTATCACATTGTTATACTAATATGTAACAATAAAGCACACGAAATATTCAAACAAACCGAAAATCAATATACCTTCTTTGGTATACAAAAATATAATATTCTTCTTATATTGCATATTACTTAAGTTAAATTAATTAATTTTTCCTTCATTTTAAGATTAATAAATAGATAGTTAATACAAGTAAGGAATTTACATTCACATTTCTCTTGAAGTTTTGCATCTTTGTGTTTCCTTTTGCCGATAGATGGCACCACTACATTGATTCATGCATCGTTCTATAATTACATTTCTTCACGTTTATTGAAAATACTATAAAAGATGACGAATTTTAAACAGATCTATTTTAATAAGATATAATCATAAACTTATTTAAACATCATTTACACATCCACATAGTAACAGTTTATTTTATAATAAGCAATATTTTAAATAAAACATTCTTTTAGAAGATATTACACTATCTGACCTCGTTCACGGAATCCACATGTTATCCAAAGTCATTCATTTAGAACATTTTTGCTTATACATACTTATTCATATATAAGATTTTTTTTTAATATTTAAAAACAAGAAATGATTACTTATTGTATGTGGAGCACATAACAATATTAATGCTTTGGATAACTGTAAAAGTTTTCATTGTATGTCTTGTTACAATAGCATGCATACTGTAATAAAGTTTTAATAAAATAAAAGTATTTTTTGGACCTATTTATAAGAGGACTTAATGAAATTAAGGTAAAACGCAAGATGGCGTTTTACTTTGATTATGCATTATTCCAATGTGAAAAACATCTTTTAAAACTAGGAATATGACCTTTCTATAAAATAAAATTAATGTTAAAGAGTTTACTAAATTAATATCACAATTGACTTAAATTTCATGCCCATAACAATGAATCATTTTAATTTGTATACTTATCCACGCTTTAATATATAAATTTATACTTTAATTTTTGTAATAAATATTTAAGATTAGATCTAAATAAAAAATGTAAAAAATAAATGAATGATTTTTCGTACACTGTTTTCTTATTAACCAATTATAATATATTATCATTGTTAATCATATATGGTCATATGAATGTTATTTTAATTATTTAATATTATTTATAGTAATATTGTTAAAATTATAATACAATTAGTATTGTATTAAGGACAATTCGTTCATTAATAAAAATGAAATAGTTTTATTAACGCTCATGGAGGTCGATAACTTCTCACCTTATTTACAGCAACATAACCTATATGCAAAAAAGCAATTAATTGTATTTAATTAAGAAATTATTTCTTTGAAAATGTGGACACTAAAATAAATATATGTACAATTATTAATTTACAAACTTAATACAAATCAGATGGCAATAAACTTTATTTTTGTTGTAAATTATGCAAAAGCGTTTTTATAAATTTATTTATAATAAACGTTTCATATGTTATATTAGCTTCTAAATAAGGCAATTTATCCTAACACTCTCTTTCTTTTAATTAAATTAAAACAAAATTCTGACATTTAATATATAAAAATTGAAGTTGATTTTTAAGAATAAAAATCATTTAAACGTATCAAAAACACTTATTCTGGTGTAACTAACTTTGTGGCAATTATTTTTTTTTCATTTAATAAGCAATTTTTGTCATGTTACATACATATTAATTTATAAATTGTGTATGTAATCCATTATCAAATTTTCCTATGTGTACAAAGAAATATTCTTGTTCTACTTGTAAATTCATCATAAATGTGTAATATATTATTTCAATTCACACAATATACTTGGCCAATTATAAACAAAATGCAAATGTTATAGATATATTAAAACATGTCCAGCGCGTGACCTTCGTTAAATTTTTCATTATTTCATTTATATGTCTGTTAAGATTGACTTTTTCATTCCTAAAATAAATGTCTATTTCCTTAACTAATATTCCACGTTGCATAGACAAATATTAATTTCAACACGTTTAACGTCGTTGTTATAAACAATCAAAGCCAACTGAAACGTTGTATCATAATTGTTATATTGAAAGCTTGCCAACGAAAAAATAATTTGAACGAAAGTGGCACGTTTGAATAGGAGGCTGAGGTGAAATTTGAATGAAACGATTATATAAAAACAAAATAAGAGCGCTGTAAAAGGACGAATTCCGATAAAACATATTTTTGATCGTATATCATTTTTGTAACGCGCATGCATTCGAGGACTTACAGCCGAGCTTGCGCATGCGCACAACGCTCTACCTACCCTACTCTAAGCATGGCCGACAGTACAACTTTGAAACGTAAGTTTATAACGATGTCATATCTCGGAGTGATACCACATTGTTGTAAACGTAAAGAAGTCGCTGCAAATTATTCCGTTTGAGCTAAAGGACTAGTAAAATTTTTCGACGGTCCCCTCATCACTTATCTTTTTTCAGTAATCGCCAAGCGAAAAACGTTGATCCAGTGTGTATTTATTACAGTGAGTACCATGTATATATAACTATATAACCACCCGCTACTTGGTAGTGCAATTGTGCCGAATTTTTTTCCCCGTTAAAACAAGAGTATTATAATTTTATTATTCATCTCATCTATAAATGACGAGAGTAAACGTTTACTTCCACTTATTTTTTGCTTTAAAATAAAATAATTCACGAAGATTCTCCTTACATCTGTGTTTACGAAAAAAAGTAAAGTGCGTGTTTTTATTAACAAACATTGTACGAAAAGTTTAAGAAGTAACAAACAGAAAGTTCCAATTTTGCCCCCAAAGAGATTTCGACTAAAGTTTTAAGAGGAAATTTCGACTTTTTGCAGTATTTGTTTACAATAATGACTAGAAGTGAATGTTGTGTTATTTGTTGGTGAATAATTTTTTTTTAAGAATAATTTCTTGCTCGTTTGCTTTATACGACAAATTAAAATGATTCTTAGTCAGACAAAATGTTATACATAAAATATATGTTTTTGTTAGGTTATTAATTTATACGTATATATAGATATAAAATTAAGTCTATTGATTATTAATAATAATAAAATGTAATAAAAATAGTTTGAAAATGTATACCTTCAGTATTTCGCATCTAAAGTCATAAAAATTGTCGAGGCACACGATAGAAAATTTGCAAACAATCATTTCGTGTGTACCCCAATAACGATCGGACCAATCAGAAATGATTTTTAGGGTTATGTGTGATACTGTGATATTATTGGTGGATATAGCAGACGAGTTGTTTTCCCCGCGAAATTAGATTTTCGTATCGCGGTTTCGTCGTGAAGTGGTGCCTACGTGTAGGCTTTTTTTTTATTTTTTTCATTTACAGATACGCTAATACGATCAATAAAGAGTCACGAAAATTCATTCGAAAGTCTATAACCTGCTTAATCGTTTCAGAGTTGAACGTAACCGCAGAAAAATATGTTGCTTTGCTGGTGGCGCCGCCACGTATTCGTGATTCAGTTGATTTTGCCTAAAAATAATTTAAACTTCAAGATGTTTGTTTTTCTAATTAAAAAATACATTATCATAGTTATTTTTGTCATTCTAATGCGAATTACACTTGCAATTCTGAATTTTAATTAGAAATGATCTTAAAATTAATAACATTTATTAAAAGGAGAAAGTACTGATTCATTGATCCGGTTTAACCACTAAACAACAAAAATATTATTCCTCAAATATTCTGAAAACAACTGACATTACGTTTATCAGCATTACTTTTTTAGTTTTTTTTAATGTACTTGCGATTATCTTAGTGTATATTAATAAAAAGTTACTGTTACTTTATAATACAACACGTTAATAACTATCGATTTTGGAAAATAATAAAAATCAATAAGGTGCCATATAAAATCTTTTATTTCTTTGGTGAAGGAAACTTCATGAATGTATTTATTTCTTTATTTTCTTGTATTAATTATTAAACTTTACTTTTAAACATGAATGCAATACAGATTAGATTATATTTAGCTACACATTTTTGGATGATATGATTAAATAATGTAACTTTAATGAAAATTATGATTTCAGGAATGTTAAATTAAATATAATAATATTAAACAATATTGTAATTATACATGCCTTGTAAGTATAGAACTTTTAATTTGTACTTTTTAACACAAGCAATTTATTTTTTTTTAACAATAATTAGAAGCTTATCAATTTATATTATTAATAGAATTATATACACATTTTCTTAATCATAATTATTTTTATAATAGGTAGTAGGTAGAAAAATTTTTATCTGGGATGTTATTTCCCAACTTTTTTTAATACTTAAACTCATACAATTTTAAGCACAGAAACTTAAATTTGTAAACTAAACAAAAAAATAAATCTCTATAATGAAGTTTTATGAAAAAGAAAAATCACTTCATTTTTAAATATGTGAGATTTGAAATAATAATTTCTTGTTTAAAACTTACACTTTTAACATATATGTAAACAATTATAATTTATAATATAAATGTATTTATGAAAATAAGAAAATAATTACTAATATTTTTTTATGTATTTTACAGTATAACAGTTAATGAAAATTATTATAATTTTTTAACTGTTTGTAATATAATATATATCTCTATATATTAAAATTATAATAAAGATTGATAACATTTTATATTTCATTTATATTTCAAAAACAAAATTACTCCTTTGATAAATTGTAATTTTCTCCTTTTATACATAAAAATACATGAATATATTTAAATATAGCACAATATATCCATATTACATTGATTTAGTCCTCACACATGGTTTTATATTGAACAAGTGCTAATCAAAATAAATGATATTTAGCAAAATTTCCTATTATATTTTGTCTAAACACATACCTAAAATTATACTTTTTATTGTTGTTAACTTTGAAATTTTTAACATTTGTTGAGAAAAATACTATATGCAACTAGTGAGAATATCAGTATGATTAAAAGGTGGTATATCTTCACAACCCATTTACTAAATGTACAATTTTTCATTAAATTGGAAAAAATGTAATTTTCAGGAGAGAGAAGAAAATTTAATTTCCCTCTCTAAAGAAGACAATATTTACTTTTCATTAAAGCTTGTAATGACTCTTATCTATAAAACTTAACTTTCTATTCTAATATATTATTAACATAAAATATTAACAACCAAACTCTCATTACAGGTTTGAATACCTGAAAATAAATTGCTTATTATAACTTTGATTGATCAAATTTTTATTGATTTATTTAATTGTTTTCTTAAGAGCACTTGCCTTCATGCAATACATAGAAAACTTTCATATTCATAAAAATGACAAATGTACCTTCATATTATTATTAATATGAAGGTATAATTATATAAAACAATATTTTATTTAAGATTCATTTGTGCATAAAATTTATCATATAATTTTTTGATACTTTAAATTTGATGTGAAGTTATGCAAAATAATAAAGTGAAGAATATTCAAAAAATGTTTAATATTTAATGATTAAAAAAATGTGAAATAACAACATACCTACAGAAGCACAAAATAATTAGTAATGAAATTAGCTATTATTCATTAAGGTTATTAAATTATTGTTGATAAGAAAATTTTTAAAGTAATATATCTTGTCCAAGCCAGTATAATAATTACTATTTAATTGTACATTTTTTATACAAATATGTTTTATTTATGATTAAAAGTTGTTATAATCAATTATATTTATTAATGTTAATTGTTATAAATATTCTTCACTAACAATTTTTAGATGAAAAGTTAATAATTTATTACTAGATTTTGGTTTCTTTAAAAAATATTCAACTGTACATAGTTAAGTTCAGGGTCACGAGTTACATATATTATATTTGGATAGTTTTATTCACCTAATAAATTATTTTTATTTTAAATGTTTTTTAATACTAGTAACGCTAACGATCAACAATTTTTACATCCAATATGGCTTCCAAAACGATGATGATAAAGCGATTGAAAAAATTGTATTTTTCTTCTTTTCGAATCTTTCAGATGATTTTGGCTTTTAACATTGTTAATTGTTTAAAATTAAACAAAAAATGCAAGAACTATTGAAATATTAGACATTCTAATACTGAATTTTTAATGTATTTTTGTTTACAAGGTTACTTAGAATTTCGATTGTATTTTCCACGTTTTCCAAGAAAAACTTTAAGTTATAAATAAACTTTTGTATTTAATTAATTAAGTGTACATTTTTAACATAAATTTAAAGACAGAAAAATAAAAAGCTTTTTTTAACTAAAAGTAACATTAATTAATATTATAATAAAAATAAAATATAAATATCTTATTAATTTATACGTAGATTGTCTAAAATAACATCACGTGTATGTATTGGTATATACTTAGCCATACGTTGTTCATATATATATACTTCGTAATACATTTATTCCTCAAAACTTTTTGTTTTAACAAGTTATTGAAATAATCTCAAAGACAATGATTATTTGTTCTTTAAAAGTTCATTAATTAAAAAGCATTAGTATAAGTGAAAATAGTTCTTACATTTTTATATTGGCAATATTGTGTCGGTACAATTGTTCTGCGCATCTTTTCAGCGAATCACTGACGACTTTTAATCTCGTTCGCGCAGTAGTTCTTTCGTCACAAGGCTTTACGAGCTCATGCAGTCGAAAGGCGCTAGTTGTTAAGATAGATTGATTCGGTGTAAGTTGAGTTGTTTTTAAAAAATATCGCTTTCGTAGTTGTTTTGAATTGGCTGAATTGGCTTTAATTTTGATTGTGAAAGTGCGGTTTATAGATTACATGCGTAACATTGTGATCTCGGACGAAAAAGTGTTATTTTTGCTAAAGTTTTGTCGTGTGTACCTCAAACCTGGAGTACGAGTTTTGCACAGTTTTAAAGCAAATATTTTGACAAACACATGTTTTTGTACTAAAAAATTTCGAGAATTACTGACGTTCTGTTGCGAAATACACTTTTCTTATGGTCATAACGTTTTTCGTCGAGCGTTTTTAAAGATTCTTTTCTGGCACATAGTTTTGGCGGTATATTTGAATTTTATTGGATTGAACGAATCTTTGTTATTGATGAGATAATGGTATTTAATTTATTTTACTTTTTTCCGTCGAATACTTTGTTTGCAAATTATTCTCATTGTTGTTTTACGAACTGAATTAGAAATTTTCCATTCTTATTGGTTAATTTTACTTTCATCAAAGGTTTTCACCGTAAAATTTGTTGTAAGCACATTTTTAGGTTAATTCTTTAATAATGACCTATATTATTTTTTTTTAATATTTCTCTTGTAACTCAAAAATTGTTGTACATTTAAAACAACTGTGATTATAAATGAATGAATATTATTTTTATGCCAATATGAAAATAAAAAGATTTAATTAATGATAATAATTAATTTATTAAAAAATTAAAATGAATGAGAATGATAATAAACGTAAAGTTTATATTTAAACAAAAATTAAATAAAACCTAATGTATTATTTTTGTTCTTGTTTTTTTTTCCTACAGAATGGCTGAAGAAATACTTGTCGAAGATAACTTCATTGAAACTGAAAACTCAGACTCGAAGAAGGGCGTCATGTCGATGTTGTATATCCAACCGAACAAAGTTAGACCAACACAACAAATGGCTACAAATCAAACAATTGTTTCACAGAGCGCTTCCCAGTTAACTGCTATAATCAATCCCGTCACCAGCCAGGTAAAAATTTACTTTCTCATCTCATTTATACTCGCTATTTGTTAATTCATTATATTTATTGTCAAAAAAATTGAAAGTTTGGAGCGAATGAAATGCAAAAGTAAAGCGTGTAGGAACAAGAAAGAGAAATTGAAAGATTTTTCTTTCAATTCTTATCTTTATTAATTAACCTTGCATGAAAATCCATCGAATGCTATATTAAAATTACCAATTTTAATTTCATTGCAACTATATTGCAGCACAGATTGTAAAATATAAAAATTACAAACATATACATAAATTACAAACAATTTGTATCTTAATTCATTGAATAAAAAATGAAGTGAAAACCAGAAATAATCGCTGAGTTTGCATACACAGAAGCATGCAGCTCCAGCTGTTATGCAATACACTTCTGAAATTAAATTATCGCAAATAGAGCACACGAAAAAAGTCGAACAATCAATGACAGATGTCGGTACCATTTGATAGGGTTTTGGAAAAGTGTTTCGGTCGAGGAAAAGCGTTCAACCTTGGCGTTTTATTAAATCGTTCATATAGGTGGAGCTGCGCTGAGTAGTAGTTAGTAAAAGTGTCCACACAGGAGAAGTGGTAGTGTTGTGTGTGTGACTGTGTTTGTACCTTCTATCTTCTTCTCACTCACTCCTTATAAATATAGATTTAGTTGGCAGTTTGAGTCGCGAAGCGCACGTCGCCGAAACTACTAAACGATCATTCGATTTTTCGGCTCCTCCACCAGCTTGATTAACATTTTGACACAGGGCATTTGTTTGAAATTAAAATTTTACTTGTTATAAATTCATCAAGAAATTATTTCACTTTGTATTTTTCTATTTGATGATATTCCACCGTTTGCAATTGGATCCAACGATTGTCTTTAATTGGCCTGGCGCGTTTTATCATCGGTGACTGAGATAAGCGAAATAAGATCGGCAGAAAAATGTATACATGTAAAAAATAATTAAGAAAAAATAAATCATAAATAAAGTAAACAAAAATTTATTTTCTTGCGGTTTCTGTTGAATATGTGTATGAACCACGTTTATTTTTGTGCCCAATAGATTGCTGCAAACAAGGTGTACATCCAAGGTGCCAACCAGGTCCCATCGTGTCCAGGCAAGATTTTATATAGGCCGATCAACGCAACAAATGTAGCCACTACTGCTCAAAAACACATTGTGCTCAGAAAGTCAACATCTTCAACGGCACAGATCTTGCCATTAAATTCATCCGCACCGAACAACCAAACTAATGCATGTGCCGGGAAGCCTGCTTTCGCATATTTCATTAAGAGTAAAATGCGAGACGGCCTTGGAGTTTCTGGAGGTAATTTACTATTTATTTTATTCTCATATTTCTTCATTTATATTTTATTAATCTCCCTTGCTGTTTTTATATATTATACAGTTTATATTAATAATAAATTTAATGTAGCAATGTAACGGTTAATAAAAGATGTTATTTTTTTATTATAATTTATAGCAGGTGCTTTGCCATCTTCTCAACTAGGCAAATCTAAGTTGGTGATTGCACCGGTGATATCTCAGATACCCCAAACGGCTAATACCACTGCTACCGCCCCACAAAACACGCTAGCTAAACATATGACTAATATTCTAGTTCCAGTCATTCCACAACAAAGTGGTCCCAAGCAAGGCATGTTCAATCTTAAAATTAATAGCACCTCGATTAACAACGATTCTAAGGGAACTATCACTGGTAAGTTTATACATTTCTATTAACATTGTTCAATTTATTAATAATAATATGTTATAATGATGATAATGAAAACTGTTTATAATTAAATTACATGTCCATTGATATTCCAAACATTTTTTTTATGTGCATGCACTTTGATTGTCGCGTATTTTTAAGATCAGCAAGAAAACAAACGTAACGAATGCAGTACTAGTTATGCAATAAGATGACAGTCGTATGAAAATGTTGAGACAAGTTATAGTGCCGTGAAATGGTCGTATTTAAACTTTGTTATAATGCGCGTTTTTCTCGCATTAACCAAAGTAGGTCAACTATCTCTAATCATAGCTTGGGTTTGTCCCAGATAACGATCGCATATTAGACTAATCCTTTAATTGTATAATATTTTAGGATGTGGTGTTCCCTGTCAATTTTTATAAGGGTGTTAAGTCAGTTTCGCGATCTTGTTTCAGCGAACGTTTTTTCTTAACTTGTTTCTTATACAATATTGATCGTACTTGTGAAGAACGCGTAGAAAATGTTTTTCGGTAAAAGAAAAATTTTTAATCTTGGTTTCCTATTTTCGGGAAAGTTAGTTTTTTATTGGAATTTATTGTTTGAACATAAGTTTACAACTGTTTTTAAACTTTTTCAAATCATGAAATTATTATTTTGCGTTTTATACAGTGTACTAAGAGATATGAAAATAACGAGAAATGAAATAAATAACTAACTTTCACTTAAACAAATTAAACTGTATTTATATTTTAAATTTTAATTTCTTAAGTAAGGGGTATAGAAGAAAACACATATTTGCATAATAAAGCTGTGAAGTTTCTTAAATTTTACATTTTTTTTTAAATTTGTTGTTCATTATTCTATAAAACCTGATTGGTTAATTAGATCTGGATACTTTTAGTAATTTTTGTACTTTTTAAAAATTAAGTTCCGCGTATTATTAGAATAAATCCAAATATTAACGGTGGGTAATGTTTTATTATATAACTAATTGTCTTTTTGTAATAAAAAGGCCGTTTTATTATGTTTAAACGAAATCATGTTGAGGTTATCATAAATAGTTTTAAATTAATCATAATAATAACTATATCTAAAGAATTGACCTCTTATATTAAGTGAATTATTTTTTTCAATGTGTGGACTATAATAATATATGCTTTGGAGGAAAGCAACAAACTAGCGGTGCGCACTAGTTTTAAACACCATGAAAAAAAATTCTAATTCACTCTGCTTTTCATGGGTCTTTTTCATAAATTATTTTTTTATAGACATTAATATTCTCCCGGTTTTAAAGAACGGTTGTCTGGGAAATATGTTACAAAATAATTATTAGTATTATTTCAAATGGAAAAGACACTAACTCCGTGATAGCAGACTTTGATCATCACCATTAAGCCGTGAAAAAGTTCTTTATTAAATTTGACACAATGTGAGTAAAAGTGGGAGACGTGACAGCAGACAACTTTTAAAACACGATAATTAATAAAAAATAAAGTTAGATTTGACAAATACGAATATCCAACAATTATCTTACTTTTATCTAATATTCTACCAAATTTTGGTGCAATTCTATTCATTATCCAAGGCTGGGTACCGAACGACATTTTTGACATTCATTGAAAAATCACCTTAATAAATGAGTTGAAAAAACTAAAAAACAACGTTTCATACTCACTATCATTAGCCAATTGTCAATTAAACCAACTACTCCATTGCGAACTTTCATGTGAAAAATGAAAATTGCTGGAATCACTACCTCTTTTTTACTGTGTGGACGGCCATTTTTTAACATTTTAAATGTTATTATATTTTAATTGTTACATAATTAATTTTAGGTAACCTTTGCAAAGATTCTATCATATTAAAATAAATAAATAACAAACTATTTAATAAGTTGTTCAATTTAGTTTTGATTTTAAAACTATAATGATTTTATGTTTTTGCACTTAAAATATGCAAATGAAATGCCAAATTTTACTTCAATAAATCATTTTTTAAATTATAAGTAATTCTCAAATATTTGTCAAAGTGAAAGTACGGTTTTTATAAAAAAAATAATTGTTTTCTCTCTCGAAAATTTTGTGTAAGTTTTCAATAAATTTATTTCCGAATTATCTACAAAATATATTTCGTTCGCTGTTTATTGAGAATAGTTCCATCTATTTTTAATACACATGTCACAATTAAAATTAAACAAATATTTTAAAATATAATATTAATTTCACTTTTAGCCATTATTAAATCAGGTTTTTCATTTATTTAAATATAGGTCGTGCTTGGATATATATTGTTAATCATTGTTTGTTAAGTTGTTATATATCATTGCTATTTGAATTAAGTTACAATAATTATTATAAATATGTAATTATGCATTCTTGATTCTGTAATAGAATTATTTTGCATAATTATAATAAAAAGTATTAAAAATAAGATTAAACGACGGGGAGAGTATTAATGACATCATAATTTCAAATTGTTCATTTAGATTCCTATTTTGTGTCAAAGGTATGCGCGCATAAGAACATACATATCTTTATATTTATTCAAATTACTCTGTTATTTAATATAAAGGAAGTAATTTATATATTTATGTATTTAAAATAATAATTTGTATAATTGCTTGGAATTTTAGAGAATGCAGGTAAATTGATTTATTTATAAAGCTTGTTATCAATTTTTATAACCTTAAAATTTATTCAAACATTACATGATAATTGTCAGTCAAGCAATTTAATTAGATTAAGAAAATTATAATACATATTTATCATCATTTAAATTAATTACTTTTTTATATCTATACAATTTTCATTATTTCTTATACATCATTGTATTTTATTTATATTTCATTATTGTAAATAACAATAAGTTGTTTTATTTTAAGTTTTTATTATTCAAGACTTATAGTTGACTTATATAGACTTATTGATTTTAATTTTTATAGTTTAATATAAAGTATTGCAATTGTTTCACATTTGGAGAAATTATGCATTGTTCTGAGAAAGTATTCGCCTTTTTTCTAGAAGCTTTTTCTCTTGGAGAAAATAGCTTTATTTACATTTATATAGAGCAAAAGAATATTAATGAAAAAGATTGTGCTAACAATATTTATATTATTTAATGATAATTAATTATCATTAAATATTTTATTACTTAAATTATTTATTTACTTAAATTATGTACAAATTCTCTTTGGTTAACTGATCACTTGTCTCAAATTATTTTCTCTCAACACTAGAAGAACAAAATGGACGAATTTTTCAGTTTTTAAAATGTTCTAAGCAATTTACGAGTGTTTGATTTATTTAATGTTTTTTTTTTATAATCTATAAAATAAAGTGTTAAAATTAATGAAATATTAAATAAATCCAATTATACGTGCATTCTATAGAACATTTTAAAAGTTAAGGCGGAACAAATTTCTTCACTTTTATAAAATTAACAAAATGTCTTGAATATTATAAAATTAACTGTTTAATATTATTTAATTTTCAGTATTGCGTGAATCGAAAACCACAAATGCAACAACACATCCTCCTCCCTTACATCCAATAACAAAGATGAGTCTTCTTACTACAAGTAAAGTAAACAGTAATTCAGCGGATAGCATAAAAATAACCGAAAATCCAGATTCGGCTGTAATTACTCCAATACCCAAGAAGGAAGAAGGACCACCAGAAAAGAAACGAAAATCGAACATACTCAGAAATCCCGTTGAAAAGCGGCCAAAGAAACAAAATGTGCGAAAATCACCGCACGAAAATTTGTTAGAAATAAATTATACCTTGAGCAGTCCTGAACCGGAGCAGGACAAAGATATTAAAATGAAAAATGATGATGATATAACATTAATAAAAGTTATTGAAAACAAAGATACAGGAAGCAACAAATTACCAACAGTGGACGATGATATTAAAATTGAACTAATTAAGACCGGTAATAATAATTCCGTTGACCACTTGATGGAAACTAAAGCAGAACTTCTGGTTAAAAAATGCGAAGAAGATGCTCTAATTGAACGCGGAAATGAAACTGTAAAAAGTGAACACATAGAAGGTTCAAATGATGTTTCTGGTTCTTCAATGAAGGTAGTATGTATAATTTTTATTTATACTTTTCTATTTAATAATCTTCGCATTTAGTAATTTTTTTTCTTCAAATCGTTTGGACTTAAAGGTGTCACGTGTCTATAGACACGTGGGATGTTTTATGCTATAAAATTAAGATACTTCATAATATTATTAAATGAAGAGAGTCAGTCGATACTTTATACACGGGAGAACTAAATTATTAAATTAGAAAAAAAAATATTAGTGTAAGTAATGAATTATTTAAGACAAATTAACTATTGTTTTTTTCACCTCGCAATAGGCGATTCGTTTTGCATTTTTATACAACAATTAAGGTGAAATGTCATTCGTTTCAGAAATATAAATTGTCAACATTGTCACCCAAATAAAAATTTGTAAATACTTTATAAAATAATAATTAATCTAAAAAAACCGTGTGTATTTAAAAGTTAAATGTATTTAGAATTTCTTTAATTATTTTTTGTGAATTGCAACTTTTCTCATAAAGCTATTTTTTTATAATTCGTTTCATTGACTATTTAGAGGTTAGATGACACGAAAACAAGATCTCAAAAAGGTAGCTCTCTGAGAAGAAATGCAATACATCAAAAACAAATAACAAAATTTTAAATGTGTTTATTTTTTTACAAATGTTGCATTTTCGTTAAATTCTTTTTTTTTTAATTTCGTTAAATTCATGTCAATTCTGAATTGGACATCCATTGACATTTGACATTAAATGATGACATTTTTATATTTACATTTATATCATTACATTTTTGACATATATTTATATAAACTATTAGAAAATTTATATATTTCCCTGGATTTTTATTTTTATATTAAACTTACATATATTTTAAGAAGCCTGAAATGCTTATAAAAAATTGTGTTACGTTCTCCTGAATCGATGTGAAGCTTTATGTGAAATGGCAACTTTGTTATCTACTTGTTTCATATTTTATCAAAATAAGAGGGCGTTGTTGGTCCAAATTTTTATAATTTTTTTAATAATTGTAATAATTATTAGAAATTGTTGCAATAAAAGTGTTTAGCATTTTATTGTTTTTAAATTCAAGATTTCAACTGATTATGAAAGTCGCGAATTTTTTACCTTAAGGTAAAATAATGTTTGTTTATTACTATATCTTAGGGTTTTATCAATTAAAAGTTTTTAAATATAAATATAAATTTTTAATATATATTCTTTTATTTTTCCAGTTTAATGTCAATGAGTTTAGTCTGATGGAAGTGGATGATGACAATGATGAGAAATCGAAAGACAGCAATATCGGTGATAAAGAAAACGTTTGCTTGTCTCAAAATTCGAAAACATCTTGCACATCTGTCACAAACGAGAAGAAAAGTAAGTTGAGCTTTTAATTTATTTGTTTATTTAAGTTTTACATTATGTATAATTATAATGTATTTATATTTTTATGAAATTAAAGGTGAAGAACGAAGAATGAGACCAGTATCAGTAGATACATTTTATTGTTGCCAAGGTTGTGGTTGCCACGGATTAGCGTCTGAATTCGAAAGTCTTATATCTTGTAGTCCATCATGTACAGAAATAATCGAAGCCAAAAAACAGCAAGCTCTTCGCAAAGAAAAAGACTTAAAGTAAGTTTAAAAATCAATTTGACATATGGTTTAGTAATATACATTGTATTATTATATGTATATATATACACTATATTGTATATATAAATTATACACTATTAATTATTTATAAAATATACATACATACATATATATATATATTATATTATTAATATTTTTCGTTATTATTTTTATCAGAGAGATGCGTGTCAAACGTAAACGCAAGAAGCTTTTACAAGACCAACAAATTAAAGATGAGAAGAAGGAAGATGAAAAAATAGAAGATAAAACTCTAATTAAACCAAAATCAGAAACAGATGAGGATACCAAGGACACCATTTCAGGAATGGACGAAGAGGTATTAGAAAATCTCAATGAATCAAGGGTAAGTATTTATAAACAAAATAATATGCAAAAAACTGGAGTAGTAACTTGGTTTAATTTCTTTAACATTTTAAATTTATTATCTAGTTATTAAAAATTAAATGTTGCGAATTATTATTTTTCTCAATAATCTGCATTCTGTTCATATTTTTGAAAACATAAATATTTGTTTTACAGCCTTATCCATGGTTGACTGGAAAATTGGGCTTTTCTTGGCCGAAATATTTGGAGTACACAAAGGCTAAAGCGGCGCCTACTAAGTTATTCAAGGATCCATTCCCATATTCTAAAAATCAATTTCGCGTTGGCATGAAATTAGAAGGAATTGATCCTCATCATCCTTCCCGGTATTGTGTTTTAACTGTTGCTGATGTGGTTGGTAAGTGCAGCTTTTAAGTAATAATATCTTATATATGTATACGAATAATGGTTTAAAATATAGATAACAATGTTTAACAAATTGCTGATATAGTTTAAATAGGCTGTGAGTGACACTTCACTTTCAAAATAATATGATAATACTAATATATTATAAATTATTATAATATTATAAAATTATAAACAATTTCATATTTATAATAAATTTATTATTATTAATAAATCATATTTATAATGAATTTATCATATTATTATATAAAATGTAAAATATTGCATTATAGAAAATTAATTTTATATTAATGTTGTGTACAATTGTTTATAGGTTACCGTTTACGTTTGCATTTCGATGGCTATTCTGAGTCTTACGATTTTTGGATTAATGCTGACAGTATGGACATTTTCCCAGTAGGCTGGACCGAGAAAAATGGACACAAACTAAATCCTCCTAAAAATTATGTTGCCAGTAATTTTAACTGGAATGTTTATTTAAAGGTGTGCAAAGCAACTGCTGCCCCAAAGAACATATTTTCTAATAAAAGTGTAAGTATTTTACATTACATTAAAATCAAACATTTCATATTTCACACACAAAAAAAAATTTAGACTTAAAACTGGGCTTAAAATATTGTTTAAAAGTCTGCAACTATTAAGGGGCAAATTTAAATTTATTTAATAATTGAAGGATAATTATATTAATTAATCTAAACTATTGAATATATTTGTAAAGTTATGTTCCCAAGTCTATATTTCCAGACTTTAGGATAAAATTATGTACAATATTTTTGAAGGGTACAATTAAACTATATAGGATAGGAAATTCAATCAATTTCCTATTTTATTTGATTAAAAGTCACTTTACTATTTGGAAAGAATAAATTTGAGCGAAAACATGAAATTACTTTCGTTGTTAGCAAAATGTTAATTGTAAATTAATGAACGTTTGATTTTCAGATGGTTTTTACAACCGGTTTCCGAATTGGTATGAAACTGGAAGCAGTTGACCGTAAACATTCATCGTTGGTATGTGTTGCGAGTGTGGCAGGTCTCATGGACTCGCGGATACTAGTTCACTTCGATTCGTGGGATTCAGTTTACGATTATTGGGCTGACACGAGTTCACCTTACATACACCCGGTGGGTTGGTGTCATCACAATGGTCACAGCTTAACTCCGCCCAATAGTAAGTATCGATTTTTACGAATATCTAGCATTCATTTTAAATTAAATGTATTTGAGCTTTTCTTAACATTTATATATAAAATTAACTTAATTTTTAACTCATGTTAAAGAAGATTTCAGTTTTTTAATTAAATAATTCATATAATTATAAATGTATATTTTTAAACAAATGTATTTTTATAGATTACAAGGATTCAAAAACTTTTACTTGGGATGAATATTTAAAAGAAACACGATCGGTGGCTGCTCCTGCTAGAGCATTTAAACAAAAACCAGCAAGTGGATTTAAGAGGGGTATGAAATTGGAAGCAGTCGATAAGAGGGTGCCACAATTGATACGAGTAGCTACAGTAGAAGATGTTAAAGATCATATGTAAGTATTTTATAATCATCTTTATATATGATTTATATAAAATTTAAAGAAATTGAAAATATTTAACTGTATATTTGTATTTTACACGGACATACACAAATGCGGTTGTATTTTCATTTATAATTTTTTTAATATTTATGAAATAGACCCATTTTCTTATCAAATTTATAAACAAAAATGCTTAACCTACTTACTTGACCTCAATTTGAGTTTTTCCGTAATATACTTACGTAAATTTGATATGAATGAATGTGTATATATTTGAAATAATATTTTATAAGTATATTTATACAGATAAAATTATAAAAATAAACATCGAAAGAATCAAAAGTAAATGCAAATAATCAATATAATATTAATATTTACTTCTTTTGGATAGTACATTTTTTCATTCTATATTAACGAATGAAATATCAAATTAAACATTCAATCAAATGTAAGATAATTCAAACTTGTTTATTGTACATTATAAGAAAATCTTTTATTATTTAATATTATGTATTATGTAATTATTTGATATAATATATGATCAATTATAAACATGTTACATTAAAGAGTATATGAGTATAATAATATTCATATTTCGCAGGTTAAAAATTCATTTCGATGGATGGCCAGAAAATCATGCTTATTGGGTTGATGATGACTCGACCGACATTCATCCAATGGGCTGGTGTGTTAAAACGGGACATCCTTTGGAGCCACCATTGAGTAAGTATCTCAATTACATTTAGTGTAATAAATATACTTCAAAAAAATTATGTTTTTAAATATCAACTTTATATGGACAAATAATCCGTGTAGCAGATATTGTTAATTATATCAGTTAATGGATTCTGGGTATATTGAAGTATGCCTTGAATTCGATTATTGAATTCTAATGAAATTTTATTTAAAAGTCTAATTTTATTTCATCAATGCCCTTTCTTTTAATTGTAATTATTATTGACAAATACATCTATCGTATTCTAAATTTACCTAGATATTATAATAATTGAATGTAATTTCCACAGCCCCAGAAAGTTTAAATGACCGTTCAGAATGTGGGACCCCTGGCTGCCGTGGAATAGGTCATGTAAAGGGGCCGAAATTTGCTACACATAATTCGCCATCCGGCTGCCCATATTCTCCACAGAATTTAAACAAAAGTCGTACATCTGCGGATAGGCTCAACCATTCGATGCACAACAGCCATGACTTTGATGACGACTTTATGATCGAAAGACCAAAATCTGAAAAGGTTGATAAGATAAGATCCGATAGATCAGAAAAATTGGAGAGATTGAGTTTTATAGACGAGAAAACATATGTAAAGAGCGAACGAGTCGTTAAACAGGAGGATGAAAATTCAAATGACAAACAAGAGAATACTGACAGGTAAATTAATAACTTTGTTTCAATTCTACCTTTTTTTGAATGTTTTTGAATTTTGATTTTTCATATTTTCTTGCAAAATTAATTATTGAAATGTATCACTTCGTAAAATATACATAATCATAATTAAAACCTAAAGATATAACTAAATTTTATATTTATTTTTTTATTTTAGATCTGGAAAACGATTCTTGAATGATGATAATGAACAATTGAAAAAACGCAAAAAACGTTCTAACGCGTAAGTTTATAATTTAATTTTATTAAATGAAATTAATTTGAAATAAATTTGAGTATTTTAAAGTATAGTGAGTCAAATGTCAAATGAGTCTTCAGTATTCTGATAGATTAATTTTAATTTTGTACATTTCATTTTCATTTATTATAATTTATGTTATACCACTTTATCATGACTTTGTATTCGACTGAAGTGGAAATTGCTAAGACTTTTGCACGATTGGAACGCCATTATTCGAGAAAAACATTCCTCGTACGCAAAAGCCATGATAAAGTAGCGTATTTACAAAAAACAATTTGTTTAATTTTATTTCTTTTATTTTAGCCGTCCAACTAGTGCAGATTCTTTTTCACATTTGAATTTGGCGGACTCGCAAATGAATTCAGTGACCCAAATGCAGAGTTTGCCAGAAAAGCAGCTGAGAATGGAATTGCACAGTTCGATTTTTAATCCGGGATACAATCCAAAACCGGAACCTCCTCGCACATGGGCGAAACATAGTAGCGTGTTGAACAGGGTAGTTGCTAAACAAACTACCAATCCTCGTCGTTGGTCGAATGAAGAAGTGATTAAATTTGTGCAAAGCATTCCAAATTGCAGAGACTTGGGATGTGTCTTTCGAAAGCATGTAAGTTACATTATTTGTATATTCAGTTATTTTTACATTGCTCCAATGCATTTTAAAATATCTATCAATGGATATATTTAGACATACCTGTTATAGTTGAATATGTATCAAAGGAGATTCAAATGGAAATCTATCCTTTTGTGCGAAGTTTATAAATCAAATCGTAGAGCTTCGTAATCGCGCAAGATATAGATTTTCGTGTATAAAGTTACGTTTAATACGCCTATTTCGCTTGCACAAAATAATATGAATAATAACGCGAATAAAAACAGTGCATAAGAACATTATTTAAGTTGTTATGCATATGAAATAAAACTTTATTTAATTTTTATAAAAGAATTATTAATTATTCTTTCATATTTTTTTTCAGAATATTGATGGCGAAGCGTTTTTAATGCTGACGCAAGAGGATTTAGTGTCATTGCTGCAACTGAGACTTGGACCAGCGTTAAAATTATACAATAGCATCACTCTTTTGCGCAATCGCGCCTCATAATTTATTTAATAAAGATTTATTAAATAAATTATAAGATGTCTTTGGCAATACTGCGCACAAATGTTGCAAATTATGCAATTTTTAAATTGACCTTCAAAATTATAATATAGTATTTTATTTCTTGATCGTTTTTGCAATCTGATAATGACAAGTACTTAAAATATTTTGATGGAAATGAAATATCGAGTGTGGCACTCACACTTCGTTTTGTATAAATGTAAATACTAAAGCGTTATTACGTAATCAGTATTATACATTATTTTGTTATTATTAATTGTAATGATTTACAATTATGAACCATTCAACCGGCATTTTCAAGTTTGCCGAGTTTTGTATATAGGAGAGTGAGTCTAATTGGATGCAAAATACTAATTGCTTATCAAAGAAATTAGATTCTTACTGATTTTTCAATATTGATTAATTTTAATAGAATTAATTATGCGCGCTAAGTACAATTATCAAAGAATATACAATTAAATAAATAAATGTTTTAGAATAACAAATATTATTTTTTGTGCAATGTTCTTACAAATTTTCTGTAAAATTGTTGAAAACGTTTATTCAAAAAGTATAAAATTAGGTTATATAAAGGGGAATTGTATCCAAGTAGATTCAATTTCTCAATTATATTAAAATAATATAGTAGTTATAATTGTATAATCGATCAAAATATATACAAAATAAATTTTAATATATTGTATTGAACTCTTATTTCGATCGGTCGTACAATTTTGCATTGCTTCAAACATTGATTGTGTGATCTTTTGTGATCCCAATATGTTTGAGAAGGAAAAATTTTGATGCGATTTTGATTGTGCCAAGAGTAAAGTGAAGCGAGGTGGATGGACGTCTGTATCATTTGCTTTTTATTTTGCCAATAATTTTTCAAATAAAAGCAAATTTAATTATGACATTGTAAATAATAAATAATATATAATGTATTATTAAAACGAATGTAAATTTCGGGTGCAGTTGCATGTAATTTTAATTTTTGTCCTATTGTCAACTCGCTTCGCATTATACACTAAATTATTTTGTATAAAGCTGTTTGTAAAATATATGCAAACTGATTGCGTAGACTTATGTACTTTTTTTAACCAATAAAAATATTCATTTAAGAAAAATTGTATTTATTCCTGGAGCCAATTTCGATCAGGATCTGACTCTGCTTACTTCCTTGAAGGACTGATGACCAACTAACAATAAGGCTCGAGCAATCCATTGGAGCCGACACCACAGAAGAATTCATACCCAGACGACATACTTCAGCATTCCACCTCCAAACTCGCCTGTAGTAAAGTCTCCGCTACAGTTTCAGTGACACTTAGTCACCTCTTCTATTTTGTAATCTTTGCGGTGACACTTGGTGACACTTAGTCACATTTTACATTAAATTTAATTTGAGTAAACTTGTATTGAGTTTTTTTCTTTTGCATTTATTGCGATCAGTCTTACAATTTTCCTTTGTTTAATAGTATATTATGCACCAAGGGAGGAAAGCACACGTTTACTCTCGTGGTACATATGATATTTTTTGTCACGAGTGCACATGCAATAATTTGTGAATCCTGTGAAGGGGGGGGGGTGGCGAAGAGGATCCAGGGGGCGAAGCCCCCGATTATAAATGAAACAACATTTAAAAATATTGATATAATATACTTTATTTAATTTATATATATAATATATATATTATAATATTTATATATATAAAAATACGACATCTATAACTTTTTCTAATAAATCTTATAAATTAGTTTTAAATAATTAAATTAAAAAATAAAATCTATGTATATTTAATTCCTAGCAATGATTTAAGAATTAAAAAAATAAACTTTTTTTTTATCTGTACGAAACAATGAGTTTTCGACCATTTTTATTTGTTTTATATAGAACTATTTAATTTAAATTAGAATTGTTTATGGATATTTCAAAAAGCATCGATAAAGTAGAAACTTCAGTGGCGCCACAACGGTGTCAAAAGCAATAACTCATGTTAAGGAATAAAATCGCTTTGCGGGAGTAAAACACTTTTTCAGGGAGTAAAACATCATGTTATAATAAAAATTTCACTAAAATTGGCATCAAAAAATAATACACATTACTAAAATCATATCTTAAAAGTTTTGCGTTAAAAAATTATTATTAATTGATTTTCTCAATTCTGCTTCATAGTTGACTCAAATTTACATATTTATTGCACGAAGTGAACTGCACTTAGTTGACTCTAAAACCAACTTTATTTTTATATTATTCTGTTTTTCTCACACTTGTATTTTTTTTGGGCATATGGGTAATTACATGAAATAAGTACAAATTTTTCTTAAAAGAAATGTTTAATTTGTAAAACCAAATATATAAGACTACGAAATCAGTCTGCATATATTTACAAATATCTATATACATAATTTACAACGTTACAATTGAATTTTCTTTTAATTATGAAGCTCGCTTGCGTAGAAGAATTATGCTGTTGTATAATTTCAAGGCCGGTCCAAGTTTTAATTTTAAGAGTGACACTAAATCGTCTTGTGTCAGCATCAAAAACATTTCGCCATCAATATTCTGAAAAAGAATGAAAATTAAATTCATTGATAATACTTTTATAAAAATTGAGTATAATTTCATCTCATGTACATAACAACTTAAATAATGTTCTTATGCACTGTCATTTTTCACGTTATTATTCAGAAAATGTAACCTACATGTTTCTTGAAGACGCATCCCAAATGTCGACAATTGGGAATGCTTTGTATGAAGTGAATAAGTTGCTCGCAAGACCAGTATCGGGGATTGGTAGTTGTCTCAATCAATTCCTTTTTAGTATCTTCGTCTATTATTTGCATTTTGTTGTTCGGTTGTTTCCGATTTGTAATAACTTTAACCAAACTTATATCATCATCCTTCTGATCTTTCTTAGGATTCTTATCCAACAAATTTTCAACGGGTTGTATTTACAAATTTTCCATTTTAGGACACTTTTCCGAAGGATTTTCGTGTATGCCAGCTTTCCGTTTCTTTTCTGGTAATAGAGCCACCACTTCCTTTTTTGGCATTGAAGAATTATCGTATGACAAAAAATTTTTCTTTGCACTGCTTGCCATTTTGATATTAAAATATTTTAATTTCCTCAGAACTGATTATCAACAAGTTCAAAAATGGTTCACAGTTGAACAGCAAGACGTCTTTGATCTGTTATAGTGTATACCAATATTACGACTGAATTTATATTTTTAATGTTGCCCATTAATTTGTCAATATCAAAACTTTGTAGACAAAAGCAGTTTCAAAGCACATTAATATTACACATATAAATAGCATTTTATTTAAATCGCTAAACTTAATCACCTATATATAATTATATTTTATATTTATGTGTTCCGTTAGGTGATGACAAAAGCAGTTTAAAGGCACATTAATATTACACATATAAATAGCAACTTAATCGAAATTGAAATCACTAAACTTAATAGATTAATTTTAGCGATTTAAATAAAATGCTATTTATATGTGTAATATTAATGTGCTTTTAAACTGCTTTTGTCATCACCTAACGGAACACATAAATATTAAATATGATTAAATATAGGTGATTAAGTTTAGCGATTTAAATAAAATGCTATTTATATGTGTAATATTAATGTGCTATGAAACTGCTTTTGTCTACAAAGTTTTGATATTGACAAATTAATGGGCAACATTAAAAATATAAATTCAGTCGTAATATTGGTATACACTATAACAGATCAAAGACGTCTTGCTGTTCAACTGTGAACCATTTTTGAACTTGTTGATAATCAGTTCAGAGGAAATTGAAATATTTTAATATCGAAATGGCAAGCAGTGCAAAGGAAAATTTTTTGTCATACTTTTGTAAGTATTTTTATTTTTTATACGATATGTAAATTAACATTATATTATAAAATTAAATATTAAAAAAATAACGCTATATCATTATTTTAATTTCAGTGTTGCGTGAATCAAAAACAGCAAATGCGACAATGCAAAATCGAGATTTGGACGATAATTCTTCAATCCCAAAAAAGGAAGTGGCGGCTCTATTACCAGAAAAGAAACGGAAAGCTGGCATACACGAAAATCCTTCGGAAAAGCGTCCTAAAATGGAAAATTTGTAAATACAACCCGTTGAAAATTTGTTGGATAAGAATCCTAAGAAAGATCAGAAGGATGATGATATAAGTTTGGTTAAAGTTATTACAAATCAGAAACAACCGAACAACAAAATGCAAATAATAGACGATGATACTAAAAAGGAATTGATTAAGACAACTACCAATCCCCGATACTGGTCTTGCGAGCAACTTATTCACTTCATGCAAAGCATTCCCAATTGTCGACATTTGGGATGCGTCTTCAAGAAACGTGTAGGTTACATTTTCTGAATAATAACGTGAAAAATGACTTGGACCGGCCTTGAAATTATACAACAGCATAATTCTTCTACGCAAGCGAGCTTCATAATTAAAAGAAAATTCAATTGTAACGTTGTAAATTATGTATATAGATATTTGTAAATATATGCAGACTGATTTCGTAGTCTTATATATTTGGTTTTACAAATTAAACATGATCACTTGTTATCAAGTAATAGGAAGAAGACTCTACTTTAAAGAAATGTACACACCTAACCTAACAACTACGTCAAACAAGAATGTTTAAATAAAGTGTTATTCTGCTTACCAATTCTTAAGTCTAACCCTTTTTCATTGTTTTCCTTCTCTGTTTCAAATGATTCTGATTTTTTTTTACAATATAACCAGTGCACGTTCAAACTGATTTTCTTTAGTTAAGAGCTCTTCAAACAAACTATCTTTAATAGAATATAAAACAATCATTAAAACATTTTAAAATGCTTGCATTTATTCAAAAATTTTCAACTTAGTATTAGGCGAAACAGATTTAGTTATTGATTCAAAATATACACTGAGAGAAATTTGCTTAGTACGGCCAACTAAAAACTTTAAGTTATTGTCAAATAAGTTGGACTAAATAAATTTACAGTTGGACAAATCAAAAACTACAGTTGTGAGAACTAATTCAGTCACAACTTACTTTTTTAGTTCGTTTTTTCGACAACTCATAAAATATAGTTCGAATAACTAATATTTCTTACTTGTGTTAGTTGGTGTAGAAGCAAAACAATTATTTCGTTCAAGATTGTTGGTATTCAATATAAAATGTGTGTCTGCAAACAAACAGCCCAGAGTGACTTTTTTCGATTCTCATAGATTATTTTCACGGATTAAATTAATTAATACAAGTATTTATTTAATGGTTCCGTAAATGTTGTAAGAAAAATATGTACATTGT
>JABFPN010001117.1:0-32981 GCA_022817305.1 Leptoteleia sp. ZL-2020
GTACCATAACAACTTGTACAATACTGATAATCTCTTTTAAAATGTATTTTAAATATCACAAGAATTGTAATTTGTCCCCATTTTTACATTTAGTATAATAATTTTTATCCCAACTTTTTTCTCAGTGTATCCTAAAATGAAACAATAAGTTGTTACAATAGATGAAAAAAGAAGTGTAATCTTATTTTGCAGTGTTTATAGTGTTTGTTTTATTATTTTTAGTGTTTTTAGTGTTAAATTCAAAATTTTTCAATCTTAACATAATAAATTTTGTCTAACTCAAAAATGAATCAACAAAGTTCGTCCTGTCATTCTAAAATGACAAAAAAGTAAGGTCGCCCCGTAAATCAGCCAAAATCTTTCCCCGCGTGCAATTAACTGCACAAATACACATGAATAAAGCTTATCTTCGGACAAATATAACGCCGGTGTTAATAAATTAAAGATTACCAAGGCTTTGTCCAAGAGAATTCGTTTTATTTTTCTTTTAAATTGTAAAGCGCCTTCGCTTTAATTAATCTTAATTTACTAGATCCATTTTTTACGGCGCACATTCAAGTGCAGCGCACCGTTAAAGTGATGACGGCAAAGTCTGCTCTTGAATTGCATCAGACGCATTCTTATTGGTTTCTCTTCAACCTGCGTTCACTTCAAATGATTTATTGCATCAGCGAACGTTTACTATATAAGATTACGCGGCGCAATCGATTAAGAAAATTATTTACTAAACAATCCCTCGCATAACGCGAGCAACGATGAATACTCTTATATTCACGGGGAAAAAAAGTATTCGCTTTGGTAGGTAAATGGGTTTATCTAGCAATTTTTAACTAATTTAGTAAGAATTTATTCTATTTGCAGAAGGACCAAGATATGAAATCGACTAAAATGAATATTTAAACGTTACATAAACTGTATGGCTGATTCAACCATACACTTATCCTATAGGGACTCAACATAACCTCAATATCTCAACGAAAACTACTTGGATTTCACTGTGTTTTGGATTAGATAAATTTGTATGGCTGATTAAACCATACAGTGTATGTAAATTCAATCTACTAGCTAGGTTAGTTTTCATAAATTCGACTGACATCTACTATCCTAATAATGGCCAAACAATATATCTAACTTAAATAGAAATTTAGTGGCGCACTTCATATTTTTTTTTCCATGTGTTATATTCTTTTTTCCACGGGACACCACGAAGATATTTAAATTGTCATTCCAGCGAATCTATTGGCGTAAAAATTGCCGGTCCTCGGCTCGGGTCCGGAATATGAGTTACGCGACGGAGAGAGAAAGAAAGTTGTAGGGAAATGTTCGCGGACGCGACGAAGACGGGGGAGGGGGGGGGAGAGGCATCGACCAATGGAAGGTCGATATCCGCACTCTTATTTACCCGTCGCTTATTTTAATATCGAAAATTTGATTTGGCGAGTATGATTTGAAAATTGCAGGCAAATTTCGTTGCAATTTCATTATTCGCGGAAAGGAGTTCAAAGAAACTCGGTACGTAAGACCGTGCGCGGACTATATTTAAAGAGCTTATATGACGTGATGGAAGATCTAATAAAATTTGCATCCAAGAGCCAGCGTTGTGTAAGCTTTAGCGATGCATAATACACGGGGTAATATTTGTCGCGGTAATATTGCGTGTGTAAGAAATTAGTTTTAATTGAAGGATGTCGTTTCTTTCATTATTTTCGCGACAATTTAATATACAGTTTCAAAAAAAAGGAAACTTTTACTATTTGATTCGCGTAATTCATCATTTTTTTCTTTTTTTTTAATCAAGTAACATCGAATTGAATTAACTCGTTTTTTGAGCTAAAAAATTGTTATGGATATTTATAATTTAATACAACTCATTTTATTGATACAAGTAAAATATCGTTTGAGTTGAATTAACTCTTATGTATACTTGGTACACAAAAATATTTTATTTAATAATTTTATCAAAAATTTTTTTCATAAACTCGCCTTGGCTAGGATTTGAACTCAGTAAGTACATATTTTAAACACAGTGTTAAAACTTAAATCATTGCACCAATGTCACTGATTTTAACACGAGATACACACCGACTGTCATTTCAATAATTTGAATTATTTCATTTGAATATCGAGTTAATTCAACTACATAAATATGGGAGGTTTAAATCTAATATGGCTGTCTTAAGTGTGCCTTCATCAACTCTACCATCGAGTTGAAAGCACTCAAATTTTGTTTTCAGTATACATAAACAGTACGTAATATTCTTGTGGAAAATGTCAGGAATGAATAAAATGAAGCTCGCAGATCTTCTCGAAGCACTTTGCTTCAAGTATTAAAACAAATTAAATCGATTGAATAAACTTTTAAAAGAAATTCATATTTTTAAATCATAAAAATATTTATTCAATAAATATAATTCATAAAATTTATTATTATTATTATTATTATTATTATTATTAATAGAGATTGATAAAAGTAAATTATAAAATTGCACCAATTTTATTTGAATGCAATAAATTTCATTAATATATATATAATACACACGCATTTAATAAGCCATTCATTAAATTGGCATTTCATATAATTTAATTAATTTCATATTTATTAAACAAAACAAAAAAATAAGGGAAAACTGCAAAGAATAAATAATCGACAAATAAATGAAAAACCATTCTCTCGTCAAATCAAGGAATCACAAATCGAAACCCGAACCGAAGTCTAAATAAACGTATTAAAAATGCATTGGAAAAATTTCAAAATTCAACACCCGGGAAATCGTCAAAGCCGCGTTTCACATTAGCGACAAAGTTGTGCAACTTTAATGAAAATATACGGCCGGCAACTTTTCGTGTTAACTTCATGACTAATTTCGCGCGTATTCTCCGCGTTGCGCGGCGAACTTGCCACTGGTAAAAGTGCGCAACACCGCGGCAAGTTGACTCGACGAATTCGAGCGTCATAAGAAACGTATGACTCCCCGGTATTGTTCGTTAATCGAGTGCGCGGTTCCCGCCGAAGTTGGCCAAATGAGAGGACGGTTTGCGCCACAGCCAACGATCGTTTATTTCGCGCCGCGCACCCTTTCGTCGGCCCCGAAAATTTCCCGGGCAAATTTAGCATTTTCGTAAGCAATTACGACGGGACCGAACGGACGAGAGCGGCCGTTAATATTTTACGGAAATGTTGGCTGACGTTTCGTTTACTCGGCAAAGATTAACAGCCGTGTTTAGCCATCAAACAAATATTATTTATGAGATTCAAATTTCAATGAACACACAAGAAAGTTGCACTTGATTGTATCCTGTGTGGCAGTTAAAAACAAATTAAATCCCAGGGAATATTTATGGATTTTAATTTATGGACTTTAATTTTGCAAAGCAAATATTACGAATGTTTCGTTCTTAAAACTTAAATATTTATTATTTTATTTCCTACCCTCCCCTCGTCAGTGAATTGTTAATCAAAGATTTATATCCTAACGTGTGCAAATTAATAAAATGCAATAAAATTACAATTATACTTTAGATAAAGTCTTGTTCAGTCTAAATCAATAGATTGATTTGCAATTTCTTATCTTGGTTTATTAGCCTTCGTGTAAGGTTTGGACGACGTCCAAGAAATTTGGAGAATTGATTTTCGAATTTCAGGAGTAGCTTCAGTAAATGTATGCTAATGTATTCGATGATATCAAGCTTTATTTTTTTAGCCAAAGAACATAAAGACTGCCGAAGTCTTATCATACATTCGTGATTTAACATTGCTTAGAGGCAGAAAAAGTGTTCCATTGAAAATTATAATGCTTGTTTCTAAGAACTATCTATGATATCTGCAAAATTACTGCATTAGCACAATAATCGAATTGTTTATAAAATTTAACTTTGATTATTATAGGCAATTAAAGTAAAGTTGAAGAAAAAGATTTGTTCTTGTTCAAAATCAATATGTCCTTGTTTAATCAAAATTACGTGTTATTAAATTAAATGATAATAAATTGAAAAACAAGTTTTCGACAAAAAAAAATGTATCTATAGTGTGCTTGTATATTTTTTCAGCGACAATTTTGACCTTTGAAGAATTGAATATAATTATTAAAAAAAAAAAATTAAGAATAACTTTTCCATCGTTACTGAACTTGTAATTTTATTATAAAGTAAATAAAGTTAGGTAACGTTAACAAAATATTTTAAAACTGATTTTCCTACTTCTCAACGATCGTTATGAAAGTTTTCAACTTATATGAGTGAACACGTATATGATTACAACTTACTGCAAAAAAAACTGTTTTTAATTAGAATTAATTTATTAGTTAATAATGTTCACAAATTAATAATAATATTATTAATAACTATTATCAGTAATATTACTATAATTTGTTGCGATGGAAGGAGGAATTTCTCATCTAAAGTTTAATATCAAAATTTAACAAAAGTACAATACTTTTTAATGTAAGTTTAGTAACATTTTCTAATCTGTTACCCTGAGAAAAATGTTGATGGCTACCATAATCTTTAGGTAAAACCAGGTAATATTTATAAATTTTAATATCATTTTATTTTCAAAAGGAAATATGTTTCAAATATAAGGACATATATATTTTTCCTTAATCCATATATGGCCATACATATAGCTATACATTTAATAATGTAATAAAATGATTAAAAGCATATATGGCTACAATATTATATCAATAATTGCCATTTCAAATTGTTGAAACATATATAGACCATACATGGACCAAATACATTTCATTTTTACTAGGGCCTAATATATCATACATGTACATAATCTTAATATTTTCCTAAAGTAATATTACCAATATTAAATTTTCCAAAAAAAAATTGTCCTCCGAATAAGAATATTCAAAGCAAACTTTTTTTGACTTCAAATATTATAAATATTTCAAAGTTGAACTTATAAGCTCGCCACGCCAGAATTTATAGTAACATTTACTCCAGCATTTCCCGCAAGCGCTACAAAGCACGGTAATGATTGCCCTAAGAATTTTTTTCCCCCATGAAAAATTAAGGTGATTCTTCCTCGTTACGAGACGGGGTGATTATCATGTAATAAACGCGTTGACACGTACGGACGTGAGGCAAAATTGTGTCCGCGATACGCGATAGACAAGCATTCGTCTGGGCCGGTCCAAAGCCGGCTTTCACCGTAATTATATGGTAGCGACGAACTCACTGAACCGGCCATTGCCGACGCGGCAAGTGTTCGGCCTGATGCAACCGTAACGAGCCTTACGCTACGTATTACACGTAATTAAGTCGTGAGAGAAAAAAAATTCCTCTGACATTTTCTTCTTTTTTTTTTTTTTTTTTCCTTTATTCCATTCAAATTTAATTGTGTCGTAATAGCCGTAAGCGGTAATTTGACAAATATGCTCATTCTACGGCGACAATTTTCACTTCCTGCTTCGGCAATTTTATTGAATGTCATGTGATTCGTTTTATTAATGAGACGTGTAATTTCAGCTAATAAAAATTTAAATCACATGTAATTATTTGCCGCCAATATTTAGTTCCAGATATATGTAATATCTATTTATAGATACTTAAGTGTTCCATGGTAAAAATGAAACATATATGGTCTATATATGTTTTAACAATTTCATATAAGAAAATTAGAAATTCCATACGTGGACATATGTATTTTTATAAATGATGTTTATTATATATAAATGTAACGAGATTGCAAATTTTAAAACGCACGCATAATTTAATTTACCAAAATTCTGAATTGATATTCTTAATAAGATTTAATTAAAAGTGTAAATTATTAAAATAAAAGTCTTGAAATACAAATTGTAAATTGCAATTTTATAGACAAATTAGTTGATACTTAAATTAATTAATCAAAAATGTTAAAATTAATCGTCAAAATTATAGTTTAACATTTGACAAAGTGTGATATGAATTAACCATATTCCTTTTATTTAAATAATCTTAAAAATGAATCATTTAACTTTAATCTGAGTATATTAATAATAAGTTGAAATATTTAAATATTCCAAAATGTTTTCAGTAGTAAAGATAATGACCACATTAATGTTGTCATGGATTTTTAACTGTGCACGTTATATAATGAGAATAATTAGTTACAGTTACCCTCGCTCTTAAATATATTAAGTATGATAACACCAGTAAATTTTCGTCGTCATTTACACAACATTACGGGAGTTAAAAATACAATTTAATTCTCCTCGTCATCTTTTCTTTCGTCAACATTTTTTATTCTCGAATTTTTCTCTCTTGATCTTTATACATTAAGCAAAACTTGGATATATTTGTATTTTTGTTGTATTAAAATTTTGCAAGTTCAGAATATATTAGAAGCAATTATTTTAACTATTAATAATTTGCACTTCGATAAAAAAAATGAATAATTAATTTAATCATTATCATTCTAATTAATTTAAATATCTAAATCACTTATCCATAAATTAAAAAAAAAAGGAATTATACATCGTATTTAAATTTTAATTATTAATCTAACTTCATTTAATACCATTTCTTTTAACCAAATTAAATTGACAGTAATATTGATTTAAAAAAAAAAAAAAAAGAGTTATTCCTCGACGTATAAATTTGGTCACGTAGCGCATAGAGCGAATCAACGAATACCCCGAATTACAGCGTATCGAATTTCTTTCGACTTTCATAAAATTCGACGCAAGCTTATAATTTTGTGTGCCGTGGTTTTTATTCAACTCCCCGAATAATCCTTTAACTTATCAACCTTTCAGGGATCACTTTGTCCGCCGGCGCGGTCGGTGGCGTTTTAATGTACTTTCATTAGAAACTTTAATCACCAAGTTCTTGCGTCGGATATTTTAATTTGCCCTCCGCTCTTCTTGAACTTAAATTATTCGATAGTTCCAGTATTCCTCTTTTACTTATGCGCATTGTTGCTAACAATTTTCATTCTTTGTTCGGTAATTGCAGATTAACATCGTTAAATTGTGCTCTGTAAGAAACATTGATTTTTTTCCCCCTCCCCCTCGTTCAAGTTGAAATAAAACTTTGGAACAAGTGTCAAAAGTATTGTATAAAAAATGCACAGTTAGTTAAGGAGAGAAAAGATTAATAAAAAAATTAGTAACATTGTTAGTAAACTGGTTATATACGTGGAAAAATTGAAAAATTACTATCTTGAGTTGGCAAGACGTGTCATTTTGTTAATAATTAGAATTATTTTTTAAAAGCTGACAATATATGTCAATTTTAATTTTTGCAAGTATATCTTCACTTTATCAACAATATCAGTTATTTTTATTTTCTCGAATAAGTGCTAGATTTCGACTAGATACAAAGGTGGAAAAAGTATGCACAATTTTTTTATATTTATTAATAGTTAAAGCGATAGAACAATCTAGGTAAAAATTTATATATGCTCCATATATTTTCCATGTATGCCCAATATAAATGTTCGAACAGGCCTAATATTTATTTTTCTTTAATTGACATAAATACACGAGTTGTTGATATTTACTGAATTATTTCGTCGAAGCTGATTTATCTATTTGAATTAACTTTTTTGTTTTATTTGAAGCAATCATTTGTTTCGAAAGTAGATAAATAAATGAGCAACGCTTTGACGTGTTAAAATAAGGTTACGTTCTAAAATCAACATTCGCTGCTAAAATGGTGAAATAGAAATATAAAAATTAAAAGCCCAGACAAATATAAAAGTGCTGAAAATTGATTTTAGAACAAGCCTTAAATAAATATTCCTAATATAAATTTAGTCGTCACTAATAAATTTATTTCTTGCAGATTAATGCATGTTCGATGTAATTAAACTTTGATTTATTTTAACTAAAATTTGCCCAAATAAAGACATATATTTTTATTACCTAATTTATTCTTTTGGTTGTATGTAATATTTTATAAGTACGTTTATATTATTATTACTTTTGTTATTATCCTTATTTATATTTTTATTATATAGAATTTTTTACTTTCATTTATATTTATATCATTTTTATTTATTACTATTATTATTAAATAAAAATTTCATAGTCTACAGTATGATATTGCAAGTGTAACTGGAAGATATTGATTATACTTATATTTTACAATATATCCTGAACTTGTTGTAATATATCGCCAAACGTATAAAACATATTTTTCTCAGTGCAAAAGTAATCATGTTTAATAAACTGAAGTATATATATTACACAAAAGTGGATATAACTTGACATACAATTTATAATGAAAACTGATGTTGATTTGATAAAAAAATGAAAAACGCATTACCAATTTTTTGGCTGAAAATAAAAACTGAAAATGATTGATTATGGTCGAAAATACAATCACATTCAGAAATGTTTATTATCTATACAAAATGCTTAAAAAAATAATTGTCAAAAAATGATCAACGAGGGGTAATAAAAATAGATGTTGCTTGATTATTTTCTTCCATTCAGTATTTGTAAGCTTTATAACTAAGTACATATTTTGAAAAATCTTTAACTAAAATTGAGTCATGTAAAATTTGTTTAATTACAAATAAAAAAATCAATTATTTAAACAAACAATTTAACTCACAAATGCACTTCAAATTTGACCGAATAATAACGAACGAACAATGGGTTTCCAAAATGCTTCAAACGTGTTTTTAATTTCCACACTGTAAACCATAATAAACGCTACATATTATGATAAAAGGCAGCACTAAAGAAAAATAGCTAATACATTTTTCATCGATTTGCAAGAATTCCGACCAAGTGAAAAGAAAAAGACGGGGGAAAAAAAATACCAGGATAACTTTAACCCAATGCGTCGTAACTTTGCCATTCTTTTGATCGTAAATGTATATTCTTTAACGCGTTATACAGGAAATTGAATAAATTTTATGACTATCTCTTCATACTTAACATTTTGTATGAGCTTAAGCTCTGTTACCACAACGAAACATTCCCTGTATTTAACTCTTTAACTCCTGAATTTAACTATTTTTTTTAAACAGACATTTTACAGTAACCGTGGGACACGCCAAATGTCTAAATAAGTTGTTACATCGGAAATATAATGCCAAAGTTACGATCGTCGCAATTTGTCCCAAGGTGCAAATAAAAACAGCACATTGCTACTTTGAATTTTAAGAAAAAAAACCAACTTTTAAAGATTTCGACGAATGCAAAAAATATTTACCATTACGGTTGAAAATTGCAATTTTTCCCTCAAATTCATCGTTCTTACATGCCATTGTAAAACTTTACATTATTTCTCGCAGATAAAACGTAATTATTTGCAATTATTAACTTTACGAGCAATCTTTTGTTAGATGGAAATATTGGCCGGACGACAGTTTGTTGTTTTACATAATACGCAACAATTTACCATAATATCGAGCGAAGTGCAGCATGAAATATAAAAAAAAAAGGGAAGCCGAATACAAAAGCAAAAACGTTTTGTTTAGAAATTCAATGGTATCGACTTTTTACTACACAGTGTGATGTATTTCCCAGGGGAATGCAAAATTTTTCGAAGAGAAATGGAAGAATGGAGCATACATATGGATGTATGTATATGTATTTATAAATGCATACACGTATACAAAGTACAAATTTATGAGTGTGTACAAGTTTTTATATAAATTCTGCAGAAATATATACTCAATTGTATACACACACACACACACATATACATATATATATATATATACAAAAGAGAAAAAGAATAAGTATTATGACCGAGCAGAGTGATCCATTTTAAAAAGACGTGAAACTTCACTATCCTAAAAGCAATTCGACCTTACCCCGAGGCAAAAATTACCAAGTTATGGTTGAATTTTAAATTTATCGTTACCGCATGTTTCACGTGGATAAAACGGACGCGCGTATTAGAGACGTTGCATCGCAAGGATTACATTTTTAATAACAAAACCGTGTCGCAAATAAACAGCCATTTTTTTCCCCTCGACTTCCCCCCCCCCTTTTTTTTGTTCAATGAGACCTTCTTTGTTTTATGATTTAAAATTTTGTTTTACTCCTTGGCTTGAAATGCGTGTCGCATTATTTCATGATTTAAATACTACATAACGAAGAATGTGTTTTTGTTTTCGCGTTGTTCACATTCGTCGCTTTGTTTCGCCTCTTTTTCTCTCTTCATTCTTTTTTTTCTCTTTTTTTTTTTTATTTGACGCGGGTGAAAAATATTTTATAATGAATTAATGTCTGAATAAATAAACAAATCCCACGAAATTCTCGAGCTTTGGTTTCGTTTTGTTCAGGAAAATTTGATATTAATGCACGCCAATGTTGATCCAGACTTGTGGCAGTGCTGGTGGTTTAAAAAAAAAAATTCAAGATCAACGTTGGATTATTATTGAAATGGTACAGGTAGTTGTAGTTGTTATTGGAAATATGTGCGAATCTACGCGAAAGACCAATATTATAACAATTTTTACTTCGCTCCTTTATGAAAAAAAATATACAAAAAATATATACTCGGTATATATATATACACACGGAGATAAAAGATTAATAAAAATTACTGACATTGCTAGTAAACTGGTCTTATATTGGAAAATTTTGAAAAATTATTATCTTAAGTTAGTAAAAAGTGTCAGCTTTCTAAGAATAATTTTGAACAAATTGGTACGTTTTACTAACTTAAGATAGTGATTTCTCAAATTTTGCAAATATACAACCAGTTTACTGACAATGTCAGTAATTTTTATTAAACTTTTCTCTCCGTGTATTAATCATGCATCTGAATTACCAGATTTTCTTTATTTTTACTTTTTATCGTAACGTTCCTCCACGTGTAGTAGAATTGTAAAGTAGAAGGATTTCTGAAACAATTCGAAATACCCAGGCAAGTAATAAACAAGAATTTTGCAGGAACAAGAAGCTCCATACTTAAGCCACAAACAAATCAACAAATTACAGCCAGTGATGATTCACGTTCCCTAAACCGCGTAGTTACCTTTTACGCGATTCGTCGAGTGTTTCGCGTTCGAGTAAAAAAGTTAAAGCAAAAAACAAGGGGGAAGAACAAAAACGAGTTCAAAACATCGAGCTTAATTTTCTAATTCGTCGCGGAGTAAAAAAAAGTTCATTAGAACATTTTCGAAAGATTTAATAAAAAGTTTGAAATTGCCTGCAATATTTTTATGAAAGTGACTCTCGAAAATTACAATTAAATTGATGTAGAATTTAATTCTGCGAAATGAAAAGTTTTTTTTTAAGTTTTAATAAAAGAATTATTATTATTAATATTATTATTATTAAAAGGAAAGGTAATATTCCTCCACAAAATTATCTTGGCGAAAGAATGTTTTAGATGTTAATAAAATGACTTCGTACTTTTAATTAAAAAAGAAATTACTTTCATTGTGGAATAATTTAAAATTTATTACATTTTCTTGTTTTATGGGCTGCTTTAGAATACATGTAATTATTGTACGATTCACCGTTTTATATATAACAATAATAAAATGATATTGTAATGAAATAAAAGTCATTTTTTGTACAAAAGTTTATAATTAGTTGAATTTAAGTTATTAACAAAATTTGTCAAAAAGTTGCGAAACTTCCAAATTATGGAACTTTATATTAATACAAAAATGTTGAACATCAGGAATTTAATAATGAGGAACTTAATAATAATTAATTTAATTATTCCTTTAAACAAGTTTATTTAATTAAATCATTATTGGTTCTTTAGTTATGAACTTTAATCAACAATGTTCTAAAAATCGTAGCACGACCACTCAAATAAATATAAAACTTAAAGTAACATATTTAATAAAATATTGTATGGCCTCTCTTGAATTAAACATTTTATTTTCCAAACTTTTAATTTCAACTTGAACTTTAACATCAACTTTTATGAAGGGTTTAATCATTTTTTTTAATCAAATAAATCGTTATATTAAGTTAGATGGAATCTTGCTTTTACTACTAGCATCATGTATCACGTTACGAGGTATTATTTTCTTCGGGCAAACATAAACGACGCAATATTGATTTTCAAAAAATTTCCCAACAAAATATCTCGCGTAGTTACCGATCAATTAAAAGATCAAATTTTTTTTTTATCAATGTATAAAAACATGCTGCTTTCATTGAAAAAGATGCCACTCGAACGAAGTAGACATTTTAAAGAGGGAAAGAACTGTTAGAAACGACCTTGTAAAATAAAACTCTGAAACGACTAGGAAATGTCACCATTATGCGAAAAATATTTTTGCTTTAAACGTTGTGCTAATCGGCGAGCTCCTACTGAGCATGTAACATATAAGACAAAGAAAAGGGAAATTGTCCCCAAAAGGAAGTAGATGGTAAATCCGATCGTACTTTAATTATGATAACTTTTAGCTTTTACACTGAGAAAAATAAAACAAAAAAATTACTGTTTAACTGTGTTTCAGACGTATGTCCGTCTTTTAATAAAAATTACTGTTTTTTTAAAGGAAAAGTGTCTTTTATCTGTAAAAATAACATTTAAAACTAGTGCCTTTGCTTTTAAAAGACGCAATCATTTATACTGCAAGATGGATATACATTTGAAATACAGTTAAAAACAGTAATTTTTTCTATCATATTTTTCTCAACGTACTAGTGTTATTCATCAAATGATTGCAAATAAAAAAAAATTTGTTTCTATGATTAATATAAAAAAATTGATTTCCTTCGTTGCATTGTTTTTTGCTTAACAACTTTTTGGAGCTAAATTATTGAAATACAATTGCAATAAGAATAAAGAAGGATTTATTTTGTAATCATAAATAATTGTAGATTCACTTTTACGATGGGATTAATAAAAAGGATTAATTTCTAATTCTGCAGGCTTTGAACTAGACAGGAAACAAAGTTACAAGTACCGAGTAATTAGTGCCTTATCGAGAGTCACAGAGGGACTTAAGAACGAGAAACGACGTAATTGATTTGCAATTTTAATCCCACCGCAGATAATAGTACATCGTTAGTTGCAGCAAAATATTTTATTTGTTTTTATTTCATCATTGGCATCTCGCAAATTAATCGTCGCCCTTTTCAAATGAAATTTGCATAAGAAAATTATTAAAGCATACTAAGTAGTTTAAACAAATTATTATTATACATCTTAAAAAAGGAAATAACTAAACAACTATAAGTTTACTATGTGACATACTAATTTTTGTAAATTATTTAGACATATCCCCCCTCTCTTTAACGATATATAAAAATATAATTTCTGTTACTTTTTTTCTTCCAGTAAAACATACGATTTTGAAAGTGACATGGCATGGGAAAATCGTGCAGAAATTCGCATCCAATTTTGATGAATGTTCGTGATGACAAGAACTGCATGTTCGACACATTTACAAATAATTATGTTAATTCGCGGTGTTACCTTGATAAGGAGTCGTTCGATTGCTAAAGACACGAAACATTTTTAGCCACATTTTGCTCAGGAATTCTACACTGACCTTCGCTTGACTTTTTTAAGCACTGTCATTGAGAAGCAACTTTTCTTCTGCATTTTCAACCTAAATTGTTGATGAAGATACAGGTTTGAAGTTGGTTCATCCCAATAAGATTATATAATTTTAAATAAAATAACCTTTTTATTCGATGAAATTGTAAAAATTTATTAAGTTAAAACTTTTTCAAGATATACTGAAAAATATAAAAGGTTATATTAATTTGAAAGATCTAAGTAATGTAACATTAATTTCAAATTCTATAAATAATTCAAATATTAGAGTAAACGTGTTACTTCGTGTAAAATAATTTTGGGTTGATACATTTGATGTATATAAATTCTGTAACTAATATAGAAAAACATTGTTTAGCGTAAAAGAAAATATTTGCTAATTCAATTTTAAATAGATAAATTAAAACACTGAAATAACTACCTGGCCGAAACAGACGCACAGTTTAACCAAGTCTAATAGGTTAAATCATATGTAGTTCAAAGTTACGAAATTCAGATAACATAATTACATATTATTTAACTGCAGAAAATTTAAGTATAAATTATAGATACGAATCGTAGATAATTTATTTTAAAGTACAAATTGCAATTATTCCTTAGCAAAATTGCCTCGTTAAATAGAACATATAAAATTGAAAAATTTTCAACCAAATTTGTGCAAGAAATAAAATATTAAATATCGAAATATATTTTAATTATTTATAAATTATGAAATTAATTTATAAACGAAGAATGAAATAATTAAAAATTCAAATTTACATTAATATATTTAGCCTTTAAATGGGTTACATAACAAATTAATTAAATAATATGTATCCAGACATAATAGCAAAACTGTGGCAACAAGATTTAACGCCTGGGTAGATATTTAACCATGCAACGTAGTTGCAAATACCGAAGTTTTCACTTTGTATATATCATATATAACGTTGAATTATAAATCCATCATTTATAACTTAAAAGATGTCCAGTAAAATATTACCTTCATTAATACTATCTTAATATCAACTGTTTATATCAATTATATATATTCATTTCCATCCAATCCAATGACAGTGTATAAACTTGTTTGCAGTCGTTTTCACTTGGAATTAATTTGCAATAAACGTTTCAAATATACTCACATTATAGCATTAAAATAGAATCCTTATATTGGATATATCTTCGGCGAAATATCAACCATAGTGCGCGGTATATAAACGCGGCGTTATATGGATAGTTCCACAGAGTGGGAACTATCCGGAATAATAACAATGATTGTTTATATTATAGCTGCGTTCACTATCAGCATTGTTTGCAATTATTTGATGATTTAACTGCATAAATCGTCGCATTGAATGCATATATCGTAAAGCTTCAGTAGTTATAAAATAAATTCTGCGGGCGTATAATTCAGCAGTAAAAATAAAAGTAGTCTTTGCCGCGGTAAACGATCGCTTTATATGGCCACGGGTAACAAACTGCCACTCAAGTAACAAAGTACGAATTGAGAATTATTGTAGCCAAATATGTTATAAACAGCCGAAATAATAAAGAATGTTTCGCCTGTTACACCTGACAATACATTATTCTACTCGCGAATTAGAATTTTCGCGCAATTTTTTCTTAGTTACAAATGAGTTGGAAAACACTGAGTAAAAATGAAGCATATATGGGTCCATATATGGTCCGTATATGTTTTAACAATTTCATATAAGGAAATAAAAAGTTCATATGTGGACATATATGTTTTTCCTTAATTCATATATGGCCATATATGTTTTTCTTTAATCCAATTATGACCATATATGTTTTCCATAATCCATATACATCCATATATAAATTTTGTATTTCCTTACATGAAATTGTTAAAACATACATGTTTTATGACATTGTAATATAAATTAATAAAAAAAAAGGTTATAAATATGATTTACATTAATATTTTATCAAAAAAACCTCCGATAACAAATTTTGCAAAAAATCGCGAGAATCCTGCTTCAATCAATTATTTGATATCAATCACAAATATCGTGATTTGAATTTTATCATTTAGATATAGCAAAGCGTATCAATTTTTCGACAATTATTGTTTAAAGGCTGACAAATGTTATCAACATACTGATGCTAATTTTACTACACTGAAAAAAAAACTATTAAGAATTACTGTGCTGGACCAGTTTACCACACTGAGAAAAATTGGCTAGAAAAAATTACTGTTTTTAACTGTGTTTCAGATGTACATCGGTCCTTCAATAAAAATTACAATTTTCTAAAAGGAAAAATTTCTGTTTCATTCATAAATGTAACATTTAAAACTAGTTTCTTTGCTTTGAAAAACCAGTAATTTTTACTAACAGACCGATATACATGTGAAACACAGTTAAAAACAATAATTTTGTCTTTCCAATTTTTCTCAGTACAATATCAGTAATTTCTATTAATCTTTCCTCTCAGTGTACAATAATAAGTGCTACTTTTCGGGAAAAATTTTCTAAGTAATCTAAAAAATTGCTAATCTAAAAAGCTCACGTTTTTTTTTTTTTCCTTTTTTTTCGGCACAGTTTAGCTAAACGCACAATGTATCCCCCGTCGTTATTTCCTCGGAGCTTTCGTGCCGCTGAAAAAGACGGTCCGGACAATAACGTTTCGCTGTTCCGATGGCTGAAAACAACGCGAACGCGCGATTCTCATTGGCGAACAATGCCGCGGCATAAAAGGAAAGTCGCTCGTGTTTTGATTCGATTGTTGTTTCGTAACTGAATCGGCCGCGCTTTATCTAACACCGTCGCGCCGCTACGGGTAACAGGCGCGGTGCCATCCGCGCGGGGGACTGTTGTTCGCGCGGCGCAAAAACTTAATCCGCAAGCTTTCGGCTTAATAAGACTTACCCTTACATGCCACGTTACTCTCGTCTGAATTGTCGTAACAGTCGTCCATATTGTCGCAGACCCATGATACCGGTATGCAGTGTCCGTTGTCACAATGGAATTGCCCCACCGAGCACACGTTGCCGTCTGAAAGAAGTGCGCAACATAACTCGTCTTTCATTGACTTCAATCTCCTTTTTTCGAAAAGAAAAATGAAAAAAAAGAAAAGAAAAAGAAGAAGGATTTCTTGCGGAGTGAAAAGGCAGGGTAAAAATGAGCTTTGCCTTTCCATAGTGGTAACTTTTTTTCTCGGAAATTTCATTTAAAACTTGAGTCACAATCGTTTGACGATGAAATTAAATTGCAAGTTGTAACGTTGCCAGAGAGTTGAAATAACGTTGGTTCAACCTTCGTATGTCCAGTAATACAGTGGGTTAAGTCAATTTCGAAAGTTTACTCAATGTTCAAGCGGGATAAAAGAGGTTGAGCCAACGTTGAAATATGGTTGAAGATGGATCGATTCAGAGATTGACTCAACGTTGTTTCAACTGTCTGGGAACGTTGAAATAACCTCTTTTTCAAGAAAAAAGTTCTTTTGACACTTTTTTACAAGGTTCTATTAGTGGTATGAATGAAAAAGGCACATTTTTTTTGTATATATGTATATAGAACATATACAAAACAGATATAGAACAGATATGGGGCATGTATGAAACAGACATGGAACTGATAAGGACCATACATGGGACATATCTATGGAACAGGTATGAAATATCTATTGACAGGCCTAAAAAATATGAAAAAAAATATATACAAATTGTTTAGTAATCAATTATTAATTACTATTCAATTACCTTAAAGATTAATTAATAAAAGCAGTTTATTGCCACATTTAATCTAAATGTTGAACAAAGATCAAGAGTTAATGTGGTTGTAAAGAATGTCAAATGCAAATCAAAAACCTTTTCGTCAAACTAAGTTGAATACATTAATGTAGAAATGATTGCAATTCCGACATAAATCAGTTTACAAATTGAAACTGGAATCATATTTTGTTCAAAACAAAAACAAACAAATTAATTCTGACTGAGCTACTTATTTTGCGATATTGAAAATTCCGTTTCGCACTCTGCATTTGGCGTAATGTTACGTGGAGGCGGTGAAAGCAAAGCAGAAAAATGCAATGACACAAACTCAACGTAAAAATAGTTGGAAATACTTTTGATTTTAAAATATCTCGATTTTAATAACTTTCAATAGCACCGTTATTAAAAGTTTTGGCGTTATATAGTATTAAAAATTAATACAGCATTACGTTAATAAATAAAATTATTACATCTTTTTTTCTATCATAAATTTCTCTATAAATGTTGTAATTATAATGAAAATGTAAAATTTGTTAACTATCTTGTAAATAAAAAATTATACTATAGTTTTTCTTTTCTATTAGTATTTCCCTTTTATAGTTTTCTCACTTGTAATTTCAGCAAACGGTTATGATATACAATAATTTTTAATATAAAAGCAATGCCGTAGAAATCTGATTGGGGCGTTACAGAGTGACACAAAATTGCTCTTTGGAATATTAAAACGATTCAACTTCGAGATCGTAAAAACATTTGAAATTAAAACCGTCGAGGGAGGTGCATTAATTCGTAGTTTTCCGTCGTAAAAATTGTAGAAATGAAATGTTTAAAAATTTACATAGATATCTTGTCAAATGGCTGTAAAAAGTCTGCCACTTTGAAATAAACCATTCGATATCATCTTTTTTTTACTTAAACATATTTTTATCAATGACCGAAGCGTTGAATTTTTAATTCAAATCAAATGAAATTCATTTTTCTTTTATTGTTTCGATTCAAAATAGAAACTGAAAATATTTCATTTTAACTATGAACATATAACTTAGGTTTTCAATTGAAAAACTTTTTAAATTAAAAATAAGTATTACAGTAGCTTTTTCGATTTAATTATGAAATACTTTTATACTGTGCACATGAATTAAATCAGAAGAGTTTTTGAATTGATTTCAATTTATATTTTCAATTTCAAAATTTATTGCTTTGGAATTATAACCATAAATATTATATATAAAATTGTTTATAAAACTGTCTTTAATGTCTACTCATATTCTCATATATTGTCCCCCAATATTTGAAATTAAAAACAGTCAAAGTATCTTTTTAACTACTTGTAAATTCATACATATCGCTACCGTCGTGCAAGTATATTGTGACCCAATTTCTTTAGATATTGCACCAGGCAACATTATGCATAAACAATCAACGAATATATTTCAATACTCACAAATCTATGCACTGATAAAGACATGCATCACTTCAACTTTGATAAAATATGTCAGAATTTAATTTCTTCCAAATATTTGTATTCTTGAAGAAGCGAAAGGTTGACTTTTATTTTATATGTTAACATATAAAGTGTATACAAATATACAATACAAAATGTAAATCTTTAAGTTACCTTCCATCAAATATATTTTATTTGCCCACGTTTTATTTATAAAATTGCCAACTTCTATAAATTAAATGAAATTTGCCATTCTATTTCGTCCCTTTTATTCTTTAACTTGTTATAAATCGAAACTTTTATTTGATAGTGCAATAATTTATAATAAACGACCTTCGATAGAATCAAGAAAGTGCAAGTCAAAATTTTATGTAAGATGATGTAATTTTGTTAGTATATATTGAGAATAAATCGTACATTTGACATATTAATAAGTCAAATCAGGTCAAAGAAATTCTTTTTTTTATAATAATACCCTTGTGCTGCTTCATTATGCTTAAATAATTAATACCATCAAGAGTATTATGCTCGCAAATTAATGACCCCTTATATATGTCGATACCCAAGATATCAACAATTAGTCATAAATAAATTATCAAAAGTAATTCAATCTTGTAAAATCGATATTTGACTGTTTGACTGTAAGCTGAGCAAACTGGATGTTAGAATCTTCATTGTTTATTCTTGATAAGACATTATACACGAAGATCAATAAAGCAGAAAATAACATGTAAATGCACCATTAATCAAATTTCTCTACATTAAATATTAAATTACTACTAAATGTTAATAATCTAAATGTGCAATAAAATTGCACAGCATATATATACCCACTTATCAATAATGGCAATTACTTTAAACGAGAACGAATTATTATTATTATTTACTGTATTCATTTAATATAATGGAAATTACCTAATTATGTAAATTTAATAAATACTAAAAGCTAGAATAATATTATAAAGTGTGAAATTGCAAAAACTCGGCAATAAATTTTAAAACAATGGTAAATAAATTCAGTCGATGCAGGAGCAGAAAAAAAAATATCAGGGCATTTATTTTCACGAGGCGAAATAAAAAAATAAATACCATACGTTACGATAAATGTAATTGGAATAAAATACTCGATCTTTGTCTGAAATTTATACGCTGATATTTATTGTGATTACATTTCGTCGTATATTAAATTTATCAAAATAAAAAAAGAAAATCTCATTTCAATCCATTTTAATCTCAGTCACTTAATCAAGCTCGTTGCAGCAGTGTGATTAATTGCTCGAAAACAGATTAACATGTGCTGAATAGATTGTCAAATTTCATGCTGATGTTTGAACGTGTTCTAACATACAAACAGTTGTTAAGTTATGTCAATTATTTTACCTACGTTCCCGGATCAGGGCTTAGACACTTACTATAATTATTACAACATTTAATGACCATATCTATAATGTTTAATAATTAAAATATTACATGATATATTATAAAACAATAATTAGAATTTAATTTTCTATTTTTTTTTGTAAAACCATTAATTGAAAAAAAATAAAATAAAATAATTGATGTTATATAAAACAAATTTTGGTATAGACCCATTGAAATTTTATTATTGTAACAAATATTGCTAATTTATATTTCCATTAAAAAATGCACTATTCTGTTTCTGAATTCTGATGAAAAAAAAAGAAGAAGCAGTTTCTGAACGTTTTATAATATTAACTGAAATAATTTTAATACAACTTTGTGAATTTCAAGACTTTTTATATCGCCATGAGTTTCACTTTTGATTATGCACATTTTAACATCCAGAGGCATGTGGGCATTTGCAATGCAAATATCATATTTCAATAACGACGTTTTTATGAATCAAATTTTTTTTCTTAACATTTTATTAATCACATATATATACCTTCTATAATTATCGGTTATAATATTATCAACAAAAAGAAAATAAACTTCATATTATAATCAAAAATATCATATCAAACAATATTTAAAAGTTAAAATTTATATATAAGTTGAAAAATAAAGATCATTAAAATACTTTTAATATTTTATCTGCTTGCACAAAGTGAAATGATGAATGATAATGAGATACAAATTAAGAAATAATAAATTTATATTCACTTAAATATAAATATATCAGCTACTATTAGTAATAACAAAAGGAACAACCTAAAATATAAGTTTAATATTAAATTGATATGTAAACTTGCTTTAATTATAGTAAAACAATTTGCTTTCTTTAAATTTACTCCTTTTTAGTATTCTTCATCCTTGCAAAAATATATTTAATTGCTTTAAATAAATAACCAAGAACAGTAAATTAAATGCCGGTGCTGAACAAAAAGCCATTTAATTCAATTCAGTGTTTTTGTAAGAATTTGTCATGAGCAATTGAACGGTTAAAATGGTGAGTAATGGATTCGTTCAATTGTTCGCGAAATATTAGTCAAAGCCCCGAACGACCATCTGAAAATTTTCTATATGAATTTAACATAAATGTTAAATAATCAATTTCTGTCATTATATAATTCCAATAAAACGAACATTGTTTTAGCATTCGAGTGAAATCTTTTCAACGTCAAACCTTTGATTATCATTATAATTATACATCTGAAGTGAAAACTTTGTACTATTTAATTGTCTTTTATTGCGAAGTCAAATAAAAAAAAATGTTCATTCATATTGTGCATCCTTTTGTGCAAATGTAATTTTACTTGTATAAATTTGTATATTTACATTTGAAAATTTAGATCACTTACAATAGAATGAAATAAAAAAAAGAACTTAACTTATGCATAAAATAATAACTACTGTAGAAAACAAGTTCTATCTCGCATATTCATAAGTCAGCAACAAATATTCTTATTTGAATAAAATATATCATTTATAAAAATATTATATATTTTCTATAACAAGAAAGTAAATGTAATTTTTTTCCATTTATTCTCATATATATATATATATATACATTAATTATAAATGGTCAGTTTTATGTTCAAACCAGTTTAAATAATAAATGTTCGAATAGCTGTCTTCATTATCTATTCTTTGCAGTTCCTCTCTTCTCTTCCAAATTTAATTACGCTCCTTCCTGCGTCAAATCTTACAACTTATTTACTGCACTACAATTTACATACGGCGAGAAACATAAACCAATATATTGTGTACGTCATGGGAAAATAATTTAGACTCTTGCACGTTTAAACACGCCGGATCATTATAATACTCCTACTTTTTTTTCACACATTTTACGTAAAATGTTAAAGAAACGTTAATTAAAATTACAAGAATTTACGGCAATTTTAAAACGTTCAACTTTTTATAAAATAATTGGAAATTAAAATGATCTCGACGTCAAATTTCCACGACATTATTAAACAAACAAATAAATAAATTTCAACGACATCAGCAATATAGAAATGAAATAAAACAATAAATTCATATAAAAATGTATATAAATTGTTCTTTCTATGCCATGGAATTTTATTTTCAAAAGTTAAACTGAAAACATAAATAAACATTTTTTTTATTATTTCATTTATTGACGCGAAGCTGCAATTACTTTTATTTAAATGCGACAAATATATTTCATAATTTGGATTTTAGTTTGACACAATTCAACACATTTGACATAATTCTTCCGTCAAAGAATGAAGAATGTGAGAAAATCTTTCGACGGGAAGTTTTTATATTTTATGATAGGAAGGTTCTGGGAAAGAGCTGACTCCTCAGTTTATGCTTTGGGGACAAAATGTGCCAAAAGAAGCTTTGCGTAGATGCGCTCGCCTGAGGTTACCACGACAGTAACTTGGGAAAGTTCGCTATTCAAACCCCCCCTTTCTTTTAATACTAACCAGACTTGCATCCAATTTTCTTTTCATCTAAAAGTTGTTTATTTAATAAATGCAATGTACAAACCACGAAAAGAAATTGTTTTAATCTATTTAATGATCTCTTTTATAGTATTTTTTTTAATGCATCTTTTTTCGTATGCAAATTAAGAAAAGAGTCTTTAAAAGGACAGATACAATGTGTGGGCAAAAAGAAAAAAAAATAGTACTTGACTCTATTTCAATTTCAATGTAAAATAAAGTCAATTACTAGTTTCCAGTTAATTCATTTAATTTTCAAGCATTTATTGAGAAATAAAAATATTCCTCCCTAAAAGGAGAAAAATTGCAAAAAGTTGTCTACTTTTATAGATGTTGCGAAAGGTATAAAAATTATACACGCCTAAATATAGTATTATTCCAGAATTTAAACTGTGTATTTTTCATCTGTAAAGTATGATTTTCAATTTAATTAATTACTTATTTTTATACGAATATAAGGGTATATTAAAAAAGTGAATTATTGCTATAAATAATAGTAAAATTAAAAAATTACTCTTATGATTATCATTTCTACTATTTTTAATATTTCTCGTACATATCCCTAAATTAATATAAAATATTTTAAATTGTACTATTATCTCTTTCTCAATCTAAAATTGAAATCCTCAAAAACCTCCCTCAAACCAAATACAATACTAAAAAAAAAAATAACCATTTACATTTCATAAACTATCAACCATAGAAAGTATATTTTCAAAAACCAAAACAACCCAATGAACCTCATTTATGAAAAATATTACTCTTTGATTATTCGATTATGCGTTCGCGAGCATAAAAGACAAAGGAAAAGGCGAAATGAAGGAAAGAGGGCGACAATTCGCGCGTCCCAAACTTGGCGGCTGACAGAAGATGTTTTAATCCCTGAATGCGAAATAAGAGCGAAAAGAAACATTGTAAATTGAGGCGCGCAAAAAAACAAAGGGAAAATTAGCCAAACGGGGTCAGACTCGGATTAATATTCCGAAACATTCGCATCTCCATGGAAATTTCTTATATTGAAGAAATCCAATTGTACGCTCTGGACGGGGGAACTTTTTTTTCTTCTTCTTTTTTTCTTCCTTTTTCCTTTTTAATAATAAATAACCAACAGCGTCGTCCATCGCAACACGGCGATTAATGTTTATTCGCGATGTAAAAAATGACCTCATAAATGCCAATAATTAGGAATATTAATGAGGATCATAATGACGCATTATTACGGAAAACGACTCGGGACGAGACGATTCAACGAAATAACGAATATGCTAATGCAATTTATACTAAAAATAAGAAACTGTTATGGTTACATGAATTTATTCATCGCCCTTGCTTGACTTTGGTCTACGCTCAATCGTTTCCTTGGCAACGAAGAATGTTCTAAAACATTCGCGAAATGTTCTCAAAAATATTCTAATGCACGGCTTAAGAAATTGTTAATGTAATTCAGGAAATATTAAAAACAAATGGTTTACCTTTTAGAAATGTATGGAATTTTTTTGTTGAAGAATTATTAAAATTCATAAAAGGTGTTTGCTTTGTTTTGAATAATGCCCTTGTGGGAAAAAGTTGCTGAAAAATGTGCTGAAAAACTGCCGAAAAATACTGAAAAGTCCCAATTTTAACAGTTCATCAATTATTAATAAATTTCTCTCAATGTAAAATGCGTGTGGCTAAAATAGAATTTCAAATGCTAAATTCAACAAGCATATTAATTCCAGTGAAAAGACAAGAATCAGTGACCGAATCTGACTTTCGACGCTAGTTAATTAGACCACTCGATTGAAACGCGAGTTTGTACCCAGTTTAAAATATACATCATAAAAGGGGTAAATCATAATGATTCGAAATTTTATTTCGAAATAAAATCCTTTAATACTTCGAGTTCTTTCGCGTAAATTCCTCCTGTTTATCTTATGATGCGTCTCGTTTGCCGAGGTAGTTTATATAAAATGACTCCTATTCGTTCTAAAATAATGAAATCTAGGGACGATATTCAGCTTGCAAGGCAGCAGGGGAAATGAATAGAATAATTTGGCAATTTTCAAACTCATTTTTAGAAAACTAAATAATTTGTAAATACAATTTTAAAATAAATGAAAGATAAGATGTATCTTACAAATTTGAACCTATAAAAATTAGAGGAAAAAAAAGGTATTCTTCATTAAAAACTTTTGTACTCGTAACTTTTTGATTTAATTATTCACTAGATAATTTTTTGGATTGAAAAGCAGTTCCTTTTTTCATCTCAATAATCAATTTTCAACTCTTATGAGAGACACGCCGTGGATGAGAAATATTAACGCAATTTTGGAATTAATTTAATATATAATAAAATTATGGGGTAGGTACGAAATAATCAAAGCAAATTTTATTCGAACAGATGAGCAGGAGCATATATAAAGCCACTCTTGTGATGGATAATAAATTCAAAGCGAGTTTTCTTTATAATTCCTTTCGGATTTCTCAGCTGTAATTCACGCGAGCGAAAGATAAATATAATTTCGTCGAAATGAAACACCTTTGACTTAAACAGAAGCACACTGAATTCAGCAGAACACGTCCGCGCGTTACGTAGAATGATTTTCATTTTATCATTATTCGACTATTTTGTTTTCGCAGCTCCGATGAAAATATTTCGTTAAACAATTCTGCAAAAATCTGAAAAAATTTTCACATCCATTTGGGACTTTGCAAATTTGTTTAGAATTTGTTGTACATTTGAAAGATCTGACAGACAATTGGTTTGAGATGAAATTTAAATTTCTTAAATACCAAAGAATCGCTAAAATTGAAACTTCCAAATGAATCAGAATTTTCAGAACTTTACAGAAATTTTCATAGAAATATTTTTATCGAAGTTGATGCACCAAGTTACTCATGATTTTACCGAATTTATATCATTTCCCGGGCAATAAATTGTAATAATGATATTTCTTTGTTTGGGCATTAAGTTGCATTTATGTACCGATGTAAAATTTAGCAGTTAAATCAACATGCGTGTACTGTAAATGAATTTCATGTGCGAGTGATATTAAGCTTGTTTAATATTACTCCAGTGGTTTGCATAAAACATGTTTACGAAATACGAATCCAATTGGTATCACATCAAATGCAACAAAAAATTGATGTTGCATTTTAACCGTAATTCGCCGGTGCGTTTCGGGCGTATTAATTTCCAAACAATTTCAAAATTATTTCCAATTAAGAAAACTAGCTAAAAATATCTCAAATTATATCATATACCTTATCATATTACTCGAGTATCATACAATTAAATTTCTTATCATAAATTAATCATTATAAAATTAATACATGAATATTCCTTTTTATTATATATAAATAGAGGACGTCTATATTAATTCATAAATATTTCTGTCAAAAATTAATTTTACCAGGACATTAAACATTATTTTGAGATTAAATTTACTACTCATAATGGTAATTTGTTATATTAATGTCAATATTAAACTTTATCACTGATTTTTTCAATTTAATCAACATTGTCCCATATATAGAGTCTACATATTAATCGTATCACGTTTATTTATGAATATTACGTGGCAAAATTAATAGCCATCTCTCGTGACTCATTAAACTATTAACGGCATGAAAATTTTTCGAGCCTACCACCTGCCCGAAAATTTTGAAATTTAACTTTCATTAGAAGATTAATGCATCGCAAAAGCAGCAAGGCATTTTAACTTTTGCCGAGTTGCATTATATCGACGGGGATTGATGCAGAGCAAAACTGATATTAAGGCTTTAATTCAACTAAATTGGTTAAAAATGAATGAACATAACATGCGAATGATCCCTTTGAGAATACAGACGGCGGCAATCACAGAGGACGCTTTATTGATTCGACGCGAGTTATTTCTTCCGTGCAAAAATTCCCGGCGCTTAATTGACGAAAATCTTTTTTTCCGAAAAAACGAACCGACAATTCATTGCCATCGCCCGTCACTGGACATTAAATAATATTAAATCAATGCAAAAATAATTATAATTCGACAACATTATAAAATTGTCATTGTAAAAATGATACATATATGGTGCATATATGTTTTAACGATTTCATATAAGAATATAAAAAATTCATACATAGACATACATGTTTTTTTAAACTTACACATGGTCATATATGGATATACATGGTCGATATATGGCAATAATTCATATAATATTCTAGCCATATATGCTTTCAATAATTAACTTACAATTTTTCTAATTAAAAAAACGATCAAAAGCATTTTATTTTAAATACCAAAATATCATTGAAAATGAATACACGTATTTTATATAACAAAACTATAAAAATTATATTTCTTATTAGAAACTACTTTTGCCTTAAATATATGATTTTTTTTATTTTAAATAATACTTTATGAAATAAAACTTTATACATTTAAAAGACAGGTATTTTCAAAGAAATAAGTTTTCAATTTATCACGAATATTTTCTCTTCCCCCCCCCCCCCAATTTTTACTTCATTCCAACCGAGTCTGATTCAATTCATCAAATTAAACATCCGACTGAAAAGAATCTAAATAAACAACGAAAAGAAAAGGGGGGGAGTAGGATGCTCAAAATTAGCATCTAGTTAAGATACTTTTTGTCCGATTTCTGCGGCGAAACAACCGCGGCGAAAGATGAATTCTTTCGCGATAGTGCGCTGCGTGTCGAAGGCGCCGGCCAGGTCTGAATAAACTTGAAAGGGGGTACTTTAGAATGCTAAGAGTTTTCGTCTTTAATGCAGCCCGGATAAGCTCGCCCGGATCGAACTTCATCGCCGCGGTTCGACACACCAAACTATGTTACACAGTTTGCCAGTTCCGAAATGACATTGACGCCGGATCAACGGGTTCAAATGTTTCATCCAATTACGCGGACGAACGATACGCGCACGCATGAAAGTTTTTCCGTCAAAAAGTTAAAGTTTTGTCTTGCAGTTTTGATTAGTCGCGGTCCTGTGCCACTTTATTGATTTTATTTTTGTGGAATGGCAAAAATTTTCCAATTGAAAGTGATTCTTTTCATTTTATTAATGTACAAAAATAAAGTAATAATAATATTAATAATAATAATAATAATAATGATGATGATGATGATAAGGATGATGATGATAATGATAAAGATGATGATGATAAGAATGATAATGATGATGATGATGATGATGATGATGATGAGGATGATGATAATAATAATAGTAATAATAATACCATAGTAAAAATGAAACATATAGGTCTTTATATGACCCATATATGTTTTAACAATGTCATATAAGGAAATAAAAAATTCATATATGGACATAAATGTTTTTCTTGAATTTTTCAAAATTAAAATGTTTTTGAATTTCTTGAATATTTCAAAAGTAAAATGAATATCGGAATGAAATTTTTGTTTACAATTGATTCATAATGTAATATATATAATACTACTATATAATATCAAAATTAATATTATAATTTTCATACGTAACTTGGCAAATGAAAACACAAAAATTGTTCAAACACTTGTTGCTTGTACAGTACATTTAACTTTAGTTAAACGCAGGATCTTTTTGAAATGAGATTTTAACGAGTTAAAAAATAATATTAGTAAAGAATATGTGTAAAATGAAACTGAAATCGGTAGGTTTAATTAAAAACGTCCCACGTAATCATATTTAACTAGAGAATCATTAAATCTGACTTGAATTTACATTTCATTTGCAAGGATAATATTCGTATTTATTTTCAATCGATTGGTTATAAAGAGGACACGTTAATTTGAAATCCGAAGAAAAGGGCATAAAGTATTACTTTCATTTAAAATATATCTTACAATTTTAACAGTTTTTCCGAGTCTTCTTTCACCATGAGAAGTGTTTTAATTTCTATAAATAACAATTTCATTATAAAAGATACATAAAACTTGAAGTGTACGACTTTAAATCTTAAATTTTACTTTAAACGTAATATAAATATGTACAGAGTCTTTTTCTGGTATTAAAAATAACAATATTCAAGCAATTATCGATTTTCATTGAAGAAACATCTCATAATTACTTTTATATTTATCAAGTACATTTCTCAACATTTAAATTTAAACACTTTATTCCTCTTATGATAACTGTGTGTCAAAATTAATGACACTTTATAATTCATTTTTATTTAACAATTTTTTTTCTACTTGAAACAGATTTTACTTGCATTTACAATGACATATCATTATTTGCATAACAATGATTCACAGCTATTTAAATATTACTATAATAAAATACAGTAGTCGTTTAAGCATTTCTTAATAAGATTTATTGCAACAGTTTATCGGGCAGTAAATAACGTGCGTTTATAGCCAATACATTAACTGCAACATAGATTGGTAAAAAAGGTAGTTTTGGCAAGAAAAAACAAAATAAATTCAGATTTATGTACACGTGAAAAAACATATCAACCAGTATGTCAAATGTTATAAATATTCAAATTATTATAATTCGAATATTACATTTTACATCGCGTAATTCTTGTTTCTTATTTACAACAAATGTTTGAAATAATGAAAAATGTATAATAAATTAATGTGAAAATAAATCTTCGTAGTTTGACAATAGTATAGCAATATTAACTATATGAATAGTTAATTTTCGTGAAACTATAACATTTTAATTCTAGTTACCTTTTTGAGTTAAATTAACTATAACATAGTTGATTCAACCAGAATTATACACTCAGAAAAAAGTATAGCAATAATAACCATATGCATGGTTAAATTTCGTATTTATTATAACATTTTAGTTTCAGTTACCTAATTTATAATCCATATAACCATAACAATGGTTAATTTAACCAAAATTCTAGTTATCACGAAAAGTAACTAAATAACTTTTTTCTCAGTATAGTTATCACCAAAATTAACCATGTAACTTTTTTCTCATTGTATAAAATTTTATTTCTAATTACCTAATTTATAGTTAGAATAACCATAACATGATTAATTAAACCAGAATTCTAATAATCACGAAAATTAACCATACAACTTTTTTGTTTAAAACTTCCCACCCTGAGTTATTATAAAATATAACACCAACTGCTAATAAATTTCCCTCGGTGTATAAACAAGTTATACATGCACTTCTACAACTAAATATACTATTAAACAGTCGAGTCATTATATGACGGTCTATCCCCTGAAAAGCACGAAAAGTTGCGAGGATCGAAGAAATATCACGATTGGCCAATGGTAAATTTTAAGTACAAACGATAAACCCGGAAAGCTCGAACGACCGAAAACTGTTGGCGCGAGTTTAACAAAGTAAAAGGTTGATATCTTGAACTCGGAAATGACGGCGCGTCTTCCTATGATTGTCATTAAAACAAATTCAAGTGCAGTTGATACGATTTAACGCCGGGGCGAACTTGTTGGAACCGACGTTGTAAAATTCGAGCGAACTTCGTCCTGACATTATAATAGCGTTTTCGTCCGGTAAAATCCGCGCGTTAAATTTCATCCGGACTTTTTCCGCTCCCCCTCACCCTCCTTCCCACCTATATTATCTATCCTCATAGTGAAATATTGGTGGAACTCTATTTAAAGATATCGAGCGTGTTCTTCACCTTGAAAGGTGCAATTCACAGCGAACCGAGAACTAGCTCTCAATCTCGCGTTAGCACGTGTATTTTTTTTTTTTTTGCTGCTTCCCCGCGTGGATACTTGCCAATGTACCTTTTGAAATTCGCGCTGAAAAAGGCGCGCTTTGCTTGGCTCTTTTTCAATATGCAACGTCACATTATGGATTTGGTATACATTGTGCCTTTTCACGGTGCTTAAATTCAAATAATATACCGAGATATTTCTCCCTCAATTGTTAATATTTTTATTTGCCATTGGGATCGTTTGTTTGCTTTTCTTTGCTTATAGTTTAAGGTTCATTATATTATTTAAAGTAACCGAAGTAGTGATTTAATTTAATTTAATTTAATTTAATTTAATTTAATTTAACATTTATTTATAAAATGGAAATAATTTTGTTTAAATAAATGCTGTATTTAAACACGGAGAGAAAAGATTTATAAAATTTACTGACATTTGTTGGAAATGAATTTGTTGGAAATGATTCTTAGAAAGCTGACACTTTTTACTAACTTAGGATAGTAATTTTTCAGTTCTTGCAAGTATATGACCAGTTTACCAACAATGTCAGTAATTTTTATTAATCTTTTCTCTCCGTTAAGTTGCCAGTGCTTTAAATGTGTGCCGAGGAATTTCACCATACTTGTATAGGATCCAGATGGCTTTTAGTCGGATCAAAAGGTTTTGTAATACTCTATGAAATGAAACGGACGTAACCTTTTGTTTTCTAAATCAATGACAAATTTAATGGTACCGTTCGAGGAAAATGCTTCTCCCGAAAAATAGAAAACGCCACGTGATTATTGCATCGCAGTTTTAAATAAAAAAAAAAGTTTCCGAACAATGTATCGAGCAATGTTAAAGCAAAATTGAAAATTTGCCGCAACTAAAATAGTTGGCGTTATGAAACAAAAACTAAAATTAGTTTACTTTTTTTCAGTTAATAACGTCTGGTAAAATTTTCCTATTTAAATAACATGTTTTATTTTCCTTATTCGTAATTTTTATTAACAATATTAATAAATATTTATATTAAACACCTTTAATATTAATTAAAATGTAATGATATAAGTTTAAAATAAAAGCAGAAAAATGCAGAAGATTTTACACAATTTTTTATTTATACCTTAACATGTTCTGAAGGTTTTACTAAAAAAAAAAAAATTCTATTTCTACTCCGAAATTTATTTCAACTGCTTTTTACCCTACAGGTATATAATCCCATTTATTTATGATTCGATTCATTTATTTTCCCCAAATCCGGAGATAAAGGACCCCCTATTTAATAGCAGTAATTTTTTTCTGAATTCCATTTCCCACCGTCGAAAAATCTCTATTTTAATTTTACATAAAAAGAATCGCGTGACGCTAAATTCGATTGTTTTTTAAACTCAATGCGAAAACGAACGCGTCTCATTGTTCCATCAATTTTGCTTTAAACGCGCGCGTTGTTTATAAACCTTTTAAAGAGTTTCAAATTGTAATGGCGATGGAAAAAAATTCTAAATTGACTGTTTTTGTTTGCAAGACCGTTTCGGTCCATGTAAATTTTATCAATACCGAGCAGCAAAGTTTCTTTTTTTTTTTTTGTTTTTGTTTTCTGCAAGTTGCGATACGCCTATCTATTTTCCAGTAATATGCCAAACGGTGCAAAAAAAGTGTTCCGTACTATTTTAAACAATGAAAATTCATAATTATTCTTTCAACTATGTACCGAGACATTGAGAAAACTGATTTAACATTTCAAAATACCCGCGCGTTTATGAAGAGGCGAGTATGACGATATACCTAATTCGCCGCTAGATGGCCACTTTTAAAGTTTTTCTCATGTTGTCCGCTAGTGGACTAACGTTATGAATACTTAAGAGTCCCAGCAAATGAAGCAATCGACACTCTGGTCTCCCTTCAATATACGAATAAATCTTTCGCCTTTTACTAAAGATTTCCGTGGAGGGGGACAATTGATGAGTCTTAACGACTAATTTTTTTGCTGCCTAACGTAAGTTAGGCTAAAAATCCAATTGACAAACAAAATTTCCTCTACGGAGGTCCCTTCCTCCCTATTAAAGATACAATAAAAACGTATTTTAACCAGTATATTATAGGTAAAAATCGGAAAAGTATCTATCATTTATACACTGAAGAAAAAGTAGTGGTGAAATATTTTATAATAATTTTAGGGATGTGTCTGGGATATAAAGATTTTTACTGTAAAAATTGATACCAAGAGCAATTTTTAGTATTTTTGTATTAAAATATACTACATAATTTTTAGATTTTACTAACTATTTACAACAAAAATATTCAAATTATAATAATTCTCTTTTTCTTGGTAATAAAACCACTTTAACAGTTTTCATTTCATTTATCTGGTGGTGAAGTTTGTTCATTAATTAATAGAAAATATTCCGATGGAAACCCCGACCTGATCCAATTTTAAATTAGAATACATGTTTTATCGTGAATATTACTAACGAAATTAATTAGCACAAATATAAGATAATGTATTCGGAGTGTATGGAGTATTTCGTACGTCTAATGTGTTGCAAGATCACGAAATGTGAACTTTCAGCATAATCTAGAAACATGTTTGCTGTACGGAATATTACAATATTGTAAAATAAAATCATTTCGACTTTTGCTTGAAGTTACAAGGAGAGAAAAGAATATTAAAAATTAAGAAACCAGGGATTACAAATTTTAACAAACTGAATTCTAATTTTTGGCAAACATTTTATTTTATGTTTTTTCCTTTGGATGTCGCTATTCATCAGAGTCGCTAACCCATTGCCTATGTTGTTCATAAACCAATTATTGAACAGTTTACTAAAATTTAATAAACAGATTGTTAAATTATATGAAACTGCATAGAATTACTATTTTTAATAAACTAAGTTAACAAATT
>JABFPN010001118.1:0-32951 GCA_022817305.1 Leptoteleia sp. ZL-2020
GCTCCAGTATTTATGGGCCAGAATCTGGACAGTATCTTGTCAGATTTGACTAGGCCAGTTGAACTGGGCAAAGTCTGGCTAGTACCACTTTTGAACTGGACAAAATCTAGTCTAATTTTTACTTGGGATAGCCTGCAATTTTACGATTTTTTACAGTATGAGCTGACTATATTCTCCATTTCTACAAAAATACATATATTATCAACCCGGTATAAATGTTTGATTGAAAAATATAATTTTTCTGACAAATTTTCCCAGTGTAAGCGCGAATAGTAATTTTGCATTATTGTTAATAGCGCGCGAATATCTCCCAATAACGCTCGTAATCGCGGGACACGGAGCGATTTTACGAGCGCCTGCGAAATCGTAAAGCGGGCATGACGATCGACGATCGAGCGGGCATTGCCAAAATCATTCTCTCGCGGCATTCCTCGAATCCTCAAAATGCGCGCGTATTCGAAATGAACGCAACACCCGCGCGCGCGCTCGCGTATGTGTGTGTGTATATGTGTGCAAGTACGTAGGAATATAGGTGGAGTAGCGCCAGGAACGTTGGATCGTTCGCTGCCGGTAGCAACGACCCTGGATGCATCGACTCCTGGGGTTGTTCGGAGGCAAGGGTGGCGCGAAGCGAGAGAAAGAAGGCGAGCAAGGGAGAGGGCCCGCGCGGCGGAAAAGTGCGCGCGACAGAGACGCTCGCAGTGACGTTGGCCCGACCGCGAAGAAGGGCGAGCGAGACGAACGAAGGGCTTCTAGGACTAGGGAGTCACCCTTTGTTTTCGCGCGAGCTCGCTCTTTCTCGCGCGCGCTCTCTCTCCCCGTCTGGGCGACTCGCCGTCTCCCTCTTTTGCCCTCTCTTTCGTTGCTCCCATTCTCTGGTTCTTCGGCTCTCTACGCTATTGATCCCGCAGCATCCACCACGAAATAACAACGTACGTCCGCAGCTCTAAGGACAGCCTCTGCAGCGATGAGGAATCGCGATTTCTTACACATCAATTATCAGCATTTTAGCGCAACCTTATGCTAAATCCCGACGCTATTAAGCTCATTTCTTATTCCACTGACCCGTCCTTGCTGGCAGTCTATTTTGAATTAATCCCGAGCTTCGGTGAAAAAAATTTCATTATATTTAAATATTGCATTTAATATATGGTAATTAATTATGTTTAATTGAAGGAGGGCAACTATTGCGTTGGATTATCAAACAGAAGGGTAATATTCTATGAAAACTTTCAGTGAAAACTAGATAATGTTGAGATAAATGCATACACCTTCCGAAATCTACTCCGTTGTAACTCGTTATATATTTTCTTCAGCGATATATTTTATTAATGTAAATGCAAAAAGGAGAGATAAAACAGCAGTCTATTTAGAATTGATGATTGTCGCGCAACGAAAGAGATATGGTTGTTAAATTTGTTTCAACTGCTACTTTAATCACTGGTTTTACAAAATTGTAACAGATGCTAAATATTATCTTTAATATTAATGCTAAAACAGGAATTTTAAAATGAATCAAGAGCAAAATCTTTACGTTTCATTAAAATAAAATGTTCTTTTCTAAAGCGTGTATATCTACTCAACCATATTCCTTTTTATATAAGTATTTAATATATCCTAGATATTATATAAAAATTCCAATAGAGGAGGCACGAAAATTCCAGGTATCTGAAAATATTATAATCTTTGTTATCACATAGTTAATTACAGAATAATTATATAAATAAAAGAATAATCATCAAACTTTCAATATAAATTAAACGTTATATATTATCTTTGTCATATAATAGTACACAGAGGAAAAAGAATATTAACAATTATAAGCCAAGGGATTTCAAATTTTAATAAACTGAATTCTAATTTTTGACAAACTGTTTATTACACGTTTTGTCCATTAGATATCACTATTCAGTGTCTCTAACCTATGCCGTTCATAAAACAGAATGTCAAATTGTACACAACTATATGGAATTACAATTTTTAATAAACTGATTTAATAAATTTTCATAATTTAGTTTGCCATATAATGATATTCTGCAAATATAATGCCAAACTAGTAAACTTTTTATTAAAAATTGATATTTTTTTCTCTCAGTGTATAATACGCACCGAGAACGAAATAATAATAGCAATTACAAGCGAAAGCAAAAGCTATTTTCTGTCGAAATCAACTACTTTTCGTTTTCTGCACAGGGCAGCAAAAGGATACTTTTCATACGCATGCGCATAAAAAGTGTACTCGCAGTTGAAAAAGATTAATCTTTATCAATTTAAAACTCACCACTATAAAATTTAAAATGTAAATTACCCTATGCAAGAAGTGATAGTTTTGTTATCCAATTTGAAGCGCGTGAAAATAATTTCTTCTTTCCGTTGATTGTCACGTACATTGAAATGAATTACGATCGGTATTTGAGAACAATGACCGGTCCTTTTGCGATTAATATTAGTCAAATTGACGAGGTTGATAGCTGAATTCGAGAGTAAATAAACAAACTTGTTTGGAAGCCGCAATGCATTTTTCAGAGCGTCGTTAATATTTTCATGCAGTTCGTAGATAACTCACGTTTTTTGCCATGTACGTCACGTACGCGAAAACGAATTGCGATAGGTTTCGGGATAATGGGGGACAAAGGGTTGTCCTATCCAAGATTAGATTTAGGGTCGACTGAATTAAAAGAGGAAATGTGTGCAATTTTTTATCCAATTTGGTTTGATATTTGCAATACTTCACGTAAATAAATCATATAATCTATGTAGTATATTTAAAAATAATATATAATTTATTTTCTAGTGATTAATGCCAGTAAATTTTCAATTATTATATTATTTCAGAAAAATCACGAAAGTTATGCGCTATGAAGTCAATCATAAATTTTCTTTCAGTTTTCGTAAATGAATTTAAATAAAATTAAAGTTGGCAAATCAGAAAAAACCTTTAGTAAGATTTTAATAAATCTAAAAACTATTTTGCACGACAAAATAAAGTCTACTTTACATCTAAATGAGTTTCAATTTTATTTCTTTTTTAATATTAAAAGTAATAAGCAATTCATCCTTAATCTATTTTTCTCACGATATTTTGGTACACTTTTTTGTTTCATTCCCCTAAATGACGCTTAAAAGTGTCAACGCAAAATCTTGAAGGGTTAAAAAAGACTGACGAGGTTTAAAACTTGTTTCAAGCTAAGGTCGATAAACTGCTAACAAAATTTGATGATAAACGTTTTATGATCTAAAGCGCTTAAATTAATGAATGCAAATAAAAGATGGCATATCAAAATTGTTTACGTTAGAGACACACAATCATTGAAATAATTTAACTCAAAGTTAGATAAATGTGGGAGTAACTTAAAATCAACTTTTATTCGAAATTAAATTAAAATTAAACAAATATTAAAAAAACGATTCAAACCTTATGTATAATATTTACTTTATATAATACAATCGTAGAAACATTTATTTGAATCAATAAAAAATCTTTCATTCCAGATGTTTTTCATTAAGTTCGTCACGTTAGGAGTCAATATGTTCTTGTTACTTTATATATAGTTAACAGTCTTGTAATATTATTATCGTATTTCAAATAAATAAAATAGTTGATTCAAATAATTGTTCCTAAGAGTTTATTTTTAGTAGTTTTCAGAAAAATGTGGACGGTGTCAGTCAGTTTGACAAGTTTGACCGATAAATATAAACTCTTAACATAAATTACAGTAGCATTGCTAGAAACTTTACTTTGCGTGTGCGCAAACGCTGATAAATTGCCTTTGCATGGAACAAATATTATTAAATAAGGGATATATTTTTGATAAAAAATTGTGTTCGAGTTTTATACAAACAAAAGTCTTTTCTTCCAGCACAGAAATGCATATAAAACGTGAAATTATACCCTTTTTGTTTACACATTCAACGAAATGTAGTGCACGTATACTGCGTTGCGGATAAATTGAAAAAAGCGAGGGATAAAATGGAGTGAAACAATAAATGACAATACGCAAACAACGCGAGTAAACGTGTCATGAAAATATTTCTGCATATAAAGTTACCAGGTATATCTATGTCGCTTCTAATCGATGTCTTTGCATGAGGCAACGAACTTTCTCGTCGCGCTCAAGGGGGAGGGTTTTCACGTGGGAAACACTCACCCCTGAGCTACGTCATTGCATACATCATATGGCATGGGGATGAGAAATCATTCTCGTCTCATTTTCGCGACGATGCCTGTAATTCCATCTAAGTCTCTTTTCTCATTCTTCAACATCATCATATTGTTATTCTGATCGATCAAAGGTGTTCCCTCGATATTCACCGATGGTTTTAATTGAGCACATTGAATAGCATCAATTTTTTTCGACATGATATTAATTCACTTTAATAAATCTGAATTATATGTAAGGGTAAAAAGTTATGGAATAATCGGTGCAATTCAGTTATGTTATTTGCTTAACGACGTAGTAATGGCAAATAACGACATTTCGATTTCATTTTGCATCTTGCTACGATTAAACTTGCCCGTGCTCTATAAAGAAATTACTGCACATTTAACGTGCCTGTTACCATCGACTTTTATATCCTTCTTCCGTATTTTAAATCCGTATTTTTCAAAGATAAAGTCTGTATCTTTGTAGGGTTTTAAAGCTAATTTTGGTAATGCTATGTCTCAAGAAGGCACTTTTTTTCTTATGATGTCATAAACAAAATGTGACACTTAAAAATCTAAAGCTTTTGTAACGTGTATTAATTTAACAATAAGTATGTCAAATTGAAAAGTCTGCATAGATCTGGTGCAAATTATTAAACAAAATTGCTTTGATTCTTACAGATGATATGAATGTTTTAATATTGACTATAAAACGTTATAAAAATATTTTTAAATATAGTAAGATATTGTTCGATTGCTGAAAGCTTTATATAAAAATTGACGAATAAATATTTCGTTTCCCATTTTATCATAATTTTCTGTTTTAATTTGCTTATGTAATAAGAGATACTCCGCATTTCGTGGATTAATTATGAAGTAAATATTTTGATATTAATCATTTCGACTTCATAATTTGTTATTGCCTTATTAAAGTATTACCTGTGATAACTATTATTTCTAACAATAACAAATAGCTTATCTGATATAACAAACTTTCATAAACAAACTTTCATAAACTTATTCGCAATTAGTATGAAAAAAAGTACACAGAAAAAACTTGGAACAAAAATTACTATACTATATAACAATGTTGACACAAAACATTTTCTTTTGGTATTATAATAAATTAACAAATTAACAAAGTGTACAAGATTTATACAATTTATTAATATCCACTATAGTAAATCTTGTAGGACATTTACTAATATCTTGATTCTTACCAAGTAATAATGATTTACGAAATGATATTACGTTGTTATAAGGTATAGTTATTTTTCTCCCAACTTTTTTCTGCGTGCAAATGTTTCTTTTGATAACCAAAGAAAAATGGTAATGATTTTGTTATTAATTGATCGAAACTTGTAATAATTTGATTGTTGAACGACTAGCGAAAGGAAAAAAATTATGTACTTGAGACGACCATTGAAAAGCCACATATTCAAAACCATGATTCAAAGAATGGAAGGAATCAAAGACAAATATGAAACTAATTCAGCTCAATGGTAATTCGATCTCGACTTCGAATCAATGAACTTTTATTATAAAAGCTATGGTTATAATGAGAAGTTGATACGATCTGAGAAAGCAATTTAGTCTTGCATGTAATTGCACTTGAGATTCAAGGAGATTAGCAAAGATGAAATAAATGTAAATGGAATTAGACCACGATATTGCTGTAAAGAAACAGCGGGCAACAAAGGGTTGAAAGCGCCGCAGATTTTTTTTGATCTGAATGCAAAGTATTGCACTATGGGAACAAGGCAGCTTTTAATTAGAACGCATATACTAAGCAAGCCCCAAGCGGCTGTTAGTTCAGACGAAGAATAATTTTTGGCCCGGGATGGCCACCCTGGTTCTCGTCTCCGACGGTTGACAAATTAGCATAACGGGGAATCGACCCAACCGTCGAGTCACCCCAACTCCGACCGACTGGCAACCCCCCATCAGTCGTCTCGAGTGCCAGTTAAGCATCAATGCAGGGTAAAGATCCGATATAACGAAACGTCCCTATTCTTTTGACTCGCAGAAGTCGCTTTCCAAAGCAAACCCTCTGCGAGAAAGACGAGAAAGTCGAAGTTAACCGGCAATGTTGCTATGCGGCGCCTTTGCCGTTTAGTTTACTTATTCCTTATTTCATTGACATTTGACTCTTGACCCGTAATATCATATTTTGCGATACCTCTCAAACACATCAGTTTATCGAATATGTTAATTAATGGCAGGAAGTTCAATATGTTGAAAACCAAATTTTTCCACTGCAATGATGATCGAAAAATTCGTCCAGGGAAACATTTATCAAAAGTGAAAACAGAAGTGCACAAGCATGCGAGGAGAATGATAACCATGAGAAATGAAAATGATCAATGAGACAAATGATTTGCAAGATTATAACAGTCGTTTGTTATACATGTAAGTCATCAAATAATTTAATTTGATATACCAATTTTGGTTTTAAATCATGTATATTTATGTCGAGTTGTTCCACACTGTAAAACTACAATTTTATAGTTATCCCAAAAATTCAATATGACTATGATTGTCATAATAATTATTATTTAAAGTTGTTTTTAAATATATTACATTCAGTAAAGAACTTTAATTCCAACAAAAAATAAAATAATATGTACCTTCGTCCTCTCCCTCTCTATCTATCGATGTGAAATATCGCTTTATAAAATATATATCCTTACGGAAACTTACTTCACATTTGATGGTTTCATTTTCTATTGCATATAACAAACATGTTTCAAATAGATTAGAAAAATATTCGTCAAATTTGCCGCTGAAATTAACTTGAATAAATAATTACTATTGAATTCCTTCTAAGTGATATAGTCAATAAATAATCCGACCATATTTTATTAACTTTTGAACTTACTCTGAAGATTATGCTACTAAAACTGTTATGAAAGGGTTTTGTTTTAGGAACTGCACAATGTTTGTGTGTAATTGTACATTTTGCTCCAAATAACAAAAATTGAAACCTAAAATCAACGAGTACTTGAGATATTTTGCGGGCGTAGCAAGCGTGCGAGGCGGTCTACTCATTTAGATAAGCACCATTTTGCAAAGCGGTTTACAGTAGAAGTCGAATTGCCTGTCTGATTTAGTCGAATCTCCAGTCTTCACAGTGAGATTCTAATCTCTCAATTACGTGCACGGATCTGGCAAATACTCAGTATCAAAAGGTTCTGCGGGAAAATTGAATCCGCAAACCTGTTGGAAAACTTGTATACTCAGGTTCATCATTATAGTATTCATGCGTTACTACCTTTCATCGGTAGTTGCTGTGTTCATCAAATCTGTTAATATTTGATTTAATTCATTAATAGTTTGTGCCGTTGAAATTAAAATTGTGACATCTAATTTGCTTTAACCTTTTATTCGATGTGCAGAAAATTCAGCTAAAAGCAAAATAAATCCTGTTGCTTATATTGTATTAGACAGAAAAAATTAATATTAAAAACTAGAAACCAGGGATTTCAAATTTTAGTAAGCTGAATTCTAATTTTTGAAAAACTTTATTTGTCTATTAGATGTCGCTATTTAGTGTCGTTAACCTCCGCCGTTTATAAATCACTTATAAAACAGTTTACCAAAATTGAACAAATATTAATTTGTAAAAAAGAATTACAATTTTTAATAAGCTAATTAAATAAATTTTTATAATTTAGTTTCCCATATAATGACATCTCGTCAGTATAATGCCAAACTAGTAAATTTTTTATTAAAAATTTATATTTTTTCTCTCAGTATATAATTAGTATTGCTGTAGTATATATCATGTTTAAAGAAAGAATTATTGTCTTACTGCGAAGTTCTTTTGTAGAATGAAATGATTAAACATGATTTATTATTTGAAACATTAATCGGGAATAAAAAACTTTTCCACTTCTCGAGAAACTATATACAAAACAATGTCATAAGAACGTTCTCAAGACACAAATATGACATCGTCAAGTTGAAAAGACGTCGTTATGGTATCATCCAAACATTTCGTATATAATACGTATCGACAAATGATTTAATACTTAATATGAATTAAGAACATATGAATTTCATTGATGTCTTGACATTACAAAGTACTAATTAAATTTAGATCTAAAAATTATATAGAAATTTAATATTTACATTTTTACATTTAAGAATATTATTTATAAGATAAAATCATCATTAATAAATGTATAATATTTCACGTAAATTAATGTACTTTATTTACTATATTACACTGTCAACATTGAAAAATAACACGATTTTTAAACTACTGAAATATTTAAACAGGCGCATACTTTATTACAAGTTTCAATTAATCATTGACACGCGTGCCTTCATCATTAATCGAGCTTGTTAAGTTACATTTACCGTCATTAGTATTTATTGCTGTCATCACTGTGTACTTACTATCGGCAGCTTCATTAGTAATTGATGTTGCAATTAGAATTTTACAGTCATTGATGCTCGATAATGAATATGCTATTAAATAGTGACCACTTCAGTTAATTCCCAGCTTATAAGCATCAAGAAAATTATAATCTATTTTAAATTTATTTCATTACTTTTATTAGTATTTTCCATATTTACGTTTTCCTAAATACGTTCAAAGGTCTCAAAAATGCATAAAAAATATATTTCAGACAATTTTATCACAGTGTAGTAGTTAGGAAGTTTTATTAAGATATAAATATGTTTATTTTTAATGAAAATTATGTGCCCTTAATAAAATGTATATGATGAAGAGTTAGTTTTAATTATACTGAAAGAAAGGGTGCAGTAATTTATACGCAATCAGTTATTATCTCTCACAGAAAATCAGTTGTAGAAAATAGTTTGTTACTTTTGATAAGGACATTAAAAATATTATAAATAAATTATATAAATCAAGGAAAATCGTCGTGTTAACAGTATTTATAATACTGTTAATTTTGATATGCAAGTACTTTTATCTACATTTTGTATCAGAGTTAACAATCTACTGGAATGCATTATAAGATTTAACATTACAAATAAAAAGTCATCTGTCTAAATATTCAAATATCAATTATTATATCGGATAAAAGGAGAACGCTAATGATTATGTTGAAAAACGAAACGAAGTTTATATGCAGAGTTCAAACTAGGTTTACATAATCCGTCAGATTTATCGGCGTGCTGCTATCAAATTATTCGATCATCCTTTGGTAAAATCTGCATTTATCGTTCCAATTATTGCCGACTGCGATGAACCCAAGTCGTTTCAACGGTATCGAAATAGTTGATATAGTAAAGATTTAAGGCTATTTAGATGTCATTGTGAAATTTGTGAAATTTATGAAATTTTATTGTTTTAAAATATAATAAATTGTATGGGATTAATTGATTTATTAATGTATCTTTTAAAATCAATGAAAATGTTCAAGTCATAAAATTATATATAAAGTTATACTATTTTTTAAATTGTTTGAAAAGAGTAAACAATTTTTTTCTTAAATTAACTCTTAAAATTCAAATCAGAATTTATAATATTGTAAACATATACTTTATTTATCAGAATTCATTAAGTTTGTATATTCATTGGAAAATCCCATTATATAACGCAAATTTAATAAGGTATTTCAAATAATAAAATAACATTAGAGCTTTAGAATGCCGGCAGTTATATTTTTTTAATGTTAACTATTTCATAAACTCAATTTTTAATGGTATGCAATCATCATTACCACAATTCTGTAATTAATTCGCCCATTAGTTTATTATGTAATGCCAAATTATGCGATAATTCATTTATTTCAATAGTGAAGTTGAAATGTTTTTGCTATAAATAATAGTAAAATTTAAAAACCATAAAGTACCATTTAATACAAAAATATTAAAAATTGCCTTTATAATTATTATTTTTACTATTATTAATAGAAATATATTTCATTTTTCTGATAATTAATGTGAAATGCTTTAAATTTTACTAATACTATTTTCTCAGTGTATATTTTTGATAAAACAAAATTCCTTATTTACTGAATAATTTATTGATCGATACATACAACTGCTTTTTATTATTTAACTATCAATTATTTGGGCAATTATTGGATATAGCACCCCCCTTCTATTTATTTACCTAATCCAATATTAAGAGCAAACCAAAATTCATAGCTTTTTGGCTTTCAGCTGGGAATACTCATCGCAATCAATACAGTTTTATATCCGTAAGAAAATGAACGGTAATGTCAACTTGTATAAACCAACGGTATCTCGAAAGTTTAAAGAAGAGCAATAATCAGGGAAATGAAGGTTTTGTTTATGCCGCTGTAAATAGCGCAGAATCCTTTAAGAAGTTTCCTCAAAGCTTGAATAGCAAGAGGGAAATAGAGAGAAACGGGGAGAGAGAGAGAGAGAGAGAGAGGGGGAGAGGGAGAGGCAGTGATCATATGGGGGTGTCGGAAAATGAGGAGGAAGGTGAAGTTGAAGAGCGGCGCGGGCGTATTTTGCAGCCTGTGAATAATGGGAATCAGCAATCGTAACGGCGTTTCAGGTAATTTATAAGAGCTGGATAGGAGATCCCGGGCCATAGCTCGGTAGGGCGCAGCCAGGAGGGACCCCGCGGCTGCGAGAGGAAGGGGTTGCCACGGTGCTGTCGACAGGCTCGCGGAGACCGACCGGCAGGGCTCTCTCTGTACCAGGGGTGTACCCACCTTAGTGCACCGAGGGCTGGATTTTCGTTTGCTCGCTCGGGTCAGTGCCCTCCAGTAACATTGAACCACCCCTCGATGCAGTCACGGGCGAGCCGCGGACGCGTGCGCACCGCGATACCCCCCGGTTGCACGCCCTCACCCCTTCGGCCGCGGAACCGAGCAACCCCCTCTTCGAGGCACCCCCGGCACACTTCACCGCCGGCCGGCAAACTGGCCGGACGTCTCTGCTTTTTTTTCCTTCATTTTTCTCTCCTGCCTTCCTACTTTTTTCCACTCGTCCCGGCTGCCTTTTTTGCCCCTCCACTCTTACGCGTCCCGGTTTTTTTTCCTCGTCCTTTTCTTCCTCCTCGACACCGCCACACTCATCTCGTCATCTCTCTCCTAATGTTTTATTCAATGCCAGCTTTATTTCCCTACTTCTTAATATTAATGCATTTGGACGCGGGAAATTGTTTTTAATAGCTGGCATGAAAAATATTTACACACCCCGATAGGCAACTCGTTATAAGGAACGCCCACGCGGCTGTACAGTATTAAACGCCGAAGCCTAATTTCAACAAAATTGCGAAATCATGAATGAAAAGTCCTCCTATCGCTACTAATAAGGCAATTAGAAAATGACAGCCAACATTCGTAAGGCTGTGGATAATTAAGTAGTGGGATTACTTAAAACAAAAAAAAACTGATTTGGGGAGTGGCTAAGTAATTTTTTTTTTAATTGAGATTTTAATAGTTTAACATCATAATTCTTAGCACTATGGCATTTTCGCCAATAAAATGATTTGGTATTAAATGCCATCGTCCTTAATTTCGGCGCAATGAATAGTAGTAATTTCGTTTTGGCACTTAACCCCTTTTAGTGTGAATTAACAATTTTCAGTTATGCCATATCAAACAAAATAATTGTTTTTCATTTAATGTAATGTTACGTATTAATTGTGATATATGGAAAATGAGTCACTCGTGAATGTAAAATAGAATATTAGATATTAATTTTTTTTCTTTTTGTTTTATTAAAAAGTTCTCTAAAGTTTCTTACTGATATAAACATTAAAAATAATAATAAATAATTTATTTTTATTGTTCATTTTGCGAAATTAATATTCTTCTTCGTTTTTATAATTGCATTTAATTAATTCTATTGCCTGAGTAGTGCTGGGTGAAGTGGAAAACGTAAATTGAATTGCTTATATTGTTATATAAAATAACGCCTCGTTAGGTTTATATGTAAAATTATAAATTAAAATGTATTTAAATATTAATTGTTACGTTAATATAAAATAGTATTAAGCTACATTTATTAATGGTATTTAGTCATATTCCTAAAAGGATTGATTGTAAAATATTATATTAATTATATAATAATGATTATACGTTTACAATTCTGATAAAAACAGATTAAACACAAATTATAATATATAAAATAATGAATTAAAGTAATTACAATCATAATGTTAAAAGATGAAAAATATTAATAATATATTTAAAAAGATTATAATATAGTATTATAAATATATTTATAATATATTATAAAGCAAGTTGATTTTATTCTCAAGAAAAATATTGCAACAGTTTAAACTTCAGGAAGAAATGATTACAGAAAGTACGGCATGTCATTAAGGGTTGCATTTCGTATTGAAATGATATTTATATACGTACAGCGTTAAGTGCAGTCAGTATCTACACAATAGCACATTTGAACTTCAAAACTTAAAAGTCAACGCTTGAGATTACTCACGGTCTAGCAAATTTTAATAATGCAAAGATATGAAAATTTCTTACTTTTTACGAGCAAATATAATAACGAATCTAATTTTGTTTTAGTTCTAAATGTGATTTTAATAAATAATATTAAATAAACATAAAAATAATAAATCACTTTATGATATAATGTAAAATATTTCGTTGTTGTGAAACATTAATCGTGCACAGTAGAAATTAGTTATTAGTTATTTGTTTTAATAACTAACAATGGATGGAAATTTGTAGTTAAGTTAATGTTTAATCGTATTGTACTTTTAATTTTCTAATTAAACCATCATAAATGCGTATATGTAATGTGTAATCTGTATTACATTATATCGTACATCAAATTCAGAACAGAGATGATTGCAAGCTATACATAATTTGACGTTGTATCTCTCTCTACAGATTTGTAGTTATTAGTGTAAAATAGTAACTAAGATACTGTTAACAAATGTGCTTTCAGGCTTGATGTAATAGAAACAAATATATTTGTAAAATGAAATTTGAAAAGAAAGCCAAAAATAATTATAATAATTTTTATGAAATAAAGTGCTATAAATTTCAGAATACTCTAAAATACTCGAAAATGTCTGAAAATAATTAAATTGAAAAAAAATTCTTAATTTAAAATTCATACTATGTATGTAAAAAAAATTATCTGGTTGATTTCCATGATAACAAGACTTATGGTCCATTTAATTCCCTAAAATATAGGTAATTCATACTATAATTTTAAATTTATATCGAAAATATGAAGCATATATTCATTTAATATTACTCTTTTCCAATATTACTCTTTTCCATTACTCTTTTCCAAGTACAGTGGCAATTTCAGATTTCAAATTAATTTTCAAATTAATATTCCTTTCATTTGTTGACACTTTACAAAAATGAATATTGATCACAACTCAAGCTTCTTAACTAAATATGTGTTGGCAAATGTGCTTTAAACGACAGTCAAGAGAGACAAATGAAGATCGATTAAGCAACGAGAGAAATAATTATATTTATTAAGTTTAATAAATGACCGATTATTACACTACACGCCGACCTTAATCTATCATACGTTAACAGATAAGTATTCTTTACTTTTCGATTCAAAGAAAGTATTGCCTGTAATTTATGTTATCTGCATAAAGTGTATACATAGGAGATTGACTATACTTAGCAATTTCTTGCATCAGTGAGATTTTAAAGATACAGCTTGAGATTTATTTAATTATCGTAATGGAATGTTACTTCGATATTAAAATGAATTAGATTTAATTATAACGTTGTAGAAATATATCATTTATAAAATATTATCTATTAGGAATTTATTGCAAAGTATTTAGTATTCACTCACCGATTGGATCATCACTGCATCACTGCTCTCTACCTCAGTGAAATCTGCAAAGTTAATATATATCTATAAATGATTTTTGTACAACAAATTTCTTCCTGTTTTATCCTAAGAATTTTTATAATTCATGTGTTTAATATCGTGCTACACAAAAAGTTTTATCACATTGATTATTCATGTAAACAATATGACCATAATAATAACAATTTTACAGATAATATAAACGATGTTTTATAGCATCAAATAACAAATTTCCTTATTAGCAATCTATATAATTTTTAAATAAAATATAGTAAAAGACTGATATTTTGAGGCCACATCCAGAAAAATTATATAATAAAATTTATTAACCATTAAAATAAATTATATTATAAATTTTACATATTCAACTATGTCACAGGTAAACGCATATCCCAGTGTTATTAATAATATAGTAAATTTTATTATATAATTTCTCTCAGTTTATATTTAGGAGTATATAAAAATTAAATGAGACGATTTAAACAAAAGTAGAAGTTCAAATAAAATGATTTTGCGCGGTGCTCCGCGTATGCGGCAGGAGCCGAGTTCGTCCAACCCTCGAGCACTGAACTCCGCCGAACGTCCTAGAACGGCGTTGACGCATCTCGCAGGGAGAGAGCTAACGGCCTCAATTTCGTGGCTCACGGTATACTTGCATCGTCTATCGTGAAGGAGGATCTTCGATCGACGAAATCGTACTATGTGCAAGCGGAATCGCGAACCAATTGAACAAGTCTTCGCCATTAAGATGATGATAAAAATGTACGAGGTATTTCGCGCCAGCTTTATAACATATTGAATGTACTTTGCTCTACTGCGAGATATACATGTACTACATCATAGTTCAACTCTTGTTTCCACAGACCAAAACTGCCTTCGCTCAAACGTGTATATAATTGGAAAAAAAATTTAATTGGAAGCAAATTACTCTTTTTTTTGTTTTCGGTAAAAATTAAGGAGCAAAATTGGTTGTAATAAAAATCTACCCTAAATAAATCTTTACATTAATCCAACGAGAGATAATGTAATGGAAGAACATTGTAAGATGAAATTTTGCGAAGATTAGAAGGCCATTCATCGAAGTCTAACTTTAAGTTTAAACTAACTTTCATTTGTCTTTGTTGATTCACTTTAAATAGTGAAGTCTGGGCAATAACAGAAACCTGACAACAAGACTCTGGTACAAGCATGAAACAGAAGTGTGACTAAGTTTTTTTTCTAAACTTTTTCTTTGCATCTGAACAGGGATTCCTTTTTCCTTCTTTCTTTCTTCTCTCATTCAACGAGGAATGAGTTTTGCATTTAAATGCCAACTTCATTAATTACATATTGTCAACGTTAACGTTAATATTACGCTTGAATGATTTTGTAAACTTTGTTTGCACATAATTAAGCAATCTATATGAATAAAGGAATAATTATTCTATGCTTATGTGGTGTCAAATTCTCATTGCAAAAATGAACTATTATTTAGCGTGAACAATGAAAGTATATACAGACTTTAAATGAAAAAAATAATTCAGATTTCTATTTACTGGTTTGCTTATTAGTTTTTTTTTCTTGCAATTATCCAGCTATTGAACGGAAAGTAAATAAAAATACAGTATAGTATCCTGGATATTTTAAACGACAATACTGCTTAAATTAAATAACTTGAGAATTGGCCAGTACTTGGTTAAGTATACACTAGAGTATGTGCCAAGTTTCCAAAATTTCCTTCCAAAACAAATGCTTACGATAAGCTTTACAATTACTTCCATTATTATTATTGTTATTAAATTGTATTTTCAATTATTGTTAATTAAATTCATTATAATATTCAATAAAAGTAAATATATTTTATCAATTATTTAAACCTTGCATTATGTCTTTAAAAATATTTACCATATTTTTACTAATTCTTTTTGCATAACTAAAAAAATATAGGTGTATTTGCAATTCAAATTAAAGATAGAAATTTTAAAAAGCATAAATCTTCCTTGAATCCGAGTAATCTAACAAAATTGCATTTCTTCTTTTAATATCGTTATTCATCCTAATACCCTTTTCGTTGTAGTTTCAGTTAAAAATGTGGTGCAAAAGTTTAGGAAATCAAAATACTAATTACCATATTGCAGATGGTAAATAATTTTATTGAAATATAATACGCCATTGTTTTTAATAAAATTATTTTTATCAACCAAGTAATCGGAAATATTAATTAATTGCAAATATTGATTAATTGATATTGACTAAAACAAAAAAATTTCCTTTTCGTGACGTTTCGTGACGTGACATATCGGTGTTATTAAAGGTAAAAAAAATGTATTATATGATTATTGAAATATGTATCATCTGGCATATCGATATTGAACGCACAAATATTTTGCGCGTATGCTCAGCTGACTCGTTATGGGGTTTGAACTAATGTAAAAGAAAAAGGGAGTTCCCTGGCGAGAGATCCTTAGGGTGTTAATGTAACCTGGACTCGTTTATCCGATCTCTCATAACATGCTTCGAGTTCCGAACCCACAAAATGGCGATGACAAAGTCACGCTATATTAAGTGAGTTGGCATATTTCGATCATTCGTCATCGTTATCTTGTCTATCCCTGTGAGATTTAGTTCCGTAAATCGAACAATACTCAGTGAACACCCTATAAATCCAGGCAGTACAGTGATTCATATTATCGAACCCCTCAAAAGAGAAGAAAAGGAAATTTATAATCACCGCTTCGAAAAATATTGTTTGAAATTAGAGTGCTTAGAATGAAAATCCCAATTTGCCATCACGTAAATAACGTCATTTTCTCCCACGACTCGTTTATTCTCCTCTATTTAAAATAAAATTGGACTTTGCAAATAAAATTTCAAACATCGACTTCCTTCATTAATACGAAGAAATAAATTCATTAAAAACTTTACTAGAAGTTATTCGTTATTTTTCTTTTCTTCGCACGAGAAACATTTTGCGAGATAAAGAGATATTCACATTAAGAATCGAGAAATTCCAGTGGAGTGGTAAAAGAAATAATGATGTATTATATACATAGGGTTTTGGAATTGAGAAGGGTAAAGAAGGATAACTGGTGTAGTTTACTGTAAACTCCCTTTCGCATAGTGTGTTTTCCCCAACTGAATATATTTTAGTTATTGCATATAAATCTGACAATCTTTTCCCCACATCTACTGTCAGGTATACATTTCGTACGATTGTATGAAACTTATATATGTTTAAACTAATATTCCAAAAGGACGACAAAACGTTTATTTTTGAATATCAAAATAAAGCGGTTAAAAATGAAATTTCTCTTATTTTAAAAATAACAAATTTAACGATTATTCATTACGTTTATAATTAATTATTAGTCCTATAATATTTAACGATTTAATACTAACTGAGTTCTTTTTTCTCGGGAAATTATGTATTTCTGCACGGGGAAAAATGTTGGTGCTAAATTTACTGTTTTTTTTATATGTAACCCCATATATTTTAATCTTACATTGAATATCTGTTAGCTTAATATGTTAACTTAATACTTTTTATATGTTGAGCCAACGTTAGATTCAATGTTAATGGCAAAACTGTTACAACCATAAAGATTTTAGGTAAGACAGCAGTAATTACACCGAGAATAACTAAAAAAATATTACTGTTTTTAACTGTGTTTCAGATGTATATCCATCCTTCAGCAAAAATTACTGTTTTTTAAAAGGAAAAATTTCTGTTTGATCTATGAACATAACATTTAAAACTAGTGTCTTTGCTTTTAAAAAACAGTAATTTTTATTAAAAAAAATGGACATATATCTGAAACACAGTTAAAAACAGTAATTTTTTCTTCCTTATTTTTCTCAGTATACATATCAGTCAATTATTCCACAAAAGTACGTATCGTTGGATGCAAACAATCTATTTAGCACAATGTTCCCGGCAGCTCACGGCCTCCTCGTTTCTTCTCATCAATAGTCAATAATCCGGCGAAACCCTTAATCATTTGAGCGTTACAATCATGCATCATCGTGGTGGTACTGTAAACAACAAATTGTAGAATGTTTGGCATAAGCAAGTCGCGCGATTCGCCGAGCTCGTGATGGGAATGCGGATTAGTTTTGTGCAAGTTCACTGACAATAAGTCGCTGGTCCCGGTCACGTGGCGGGATGGTGTTTGCGTCGAGGGCATGCAACATACACGTGCTAGGTAGACCTTAATAGGCTGATTTTTGAGGTTACGAGGGTGGCTTTTGGAGGAAAATCCACGTGAAGAGGTGCTCGGTGCAAGGAGGGTTGTCGTGCAACGAATGAAGATCGATTCCGAGTCTGGGTCAGGCTAGGGCGTTCACCCCTATTGCAGCCCGGGAGACACGGAACCAGGGTCGTAGCTACGGATTCGGGGGTGCGGTGGTGCGGTGGTGCGATGGTGCGGTGCACTCCCCCGCATGTGGGCAACGTCCGCCAACGGGCCAAATCGTTGCTCCGGTGAGGTTTCAAGTTTCGGTTGCGAGCGGAAAGCCCGGTCATACGTCGCCTTCCCATTAAATCGGCCTATCCCGCGAATCAATCAAAAATTCGGCCCGAAAAACCCCGGCCAGCGACTTTGCGCGCGTGCACCAATTACGCGCGCTCCGGGGTGCACGAGCTGCAGCCTTTCACGACCCGTAATAAGTCGTTGACACTAAGATGCAGCTCGCGGAAATTCTTCTGCAAGCCAATCTGTTCAATACAACGTGACGCCTCCCTGCACTTATTTATATCTAGGGTTGCTCCAATCGTGCTTTAGCCTGATGCAAATGAATTAACTCTTAATTATCGAATGCATTACCTGTAAACATTAATTTTACAGTTATATGGCAAACGAGTGTAACATTTTTCGATGAAGTTATTCCATATTACTTGTGATTATTACAGTACTGCATTAAAATATTAAGTAACATTTTAATCGTTATTCAGATCTGCTTCATTTTCTCAGTCTAATGTTGAATTTATAATTGTAATTTGCCATGTATTAGAAATATTTTTATACACTGCTATTCTGAAATATTCAACCAGACGTGTGTTTGCCTTTATATGAAAAATATTCAAATTTATTTCATTTGTCACGATTCAAGTGTATTATCATGGCAGAGTTTTCCGTTCCAGATTGTACTCTTCTTTTTTTCTGGCAATTTCCGCACTGGGGTGAACAATATCCTGTGACGGACTGCACTGACACTGTACTTATTGACGAAGTCGCTTGGGAAAGCACTATATTGAAAATTTTGTAATTAATCTGGTATTAATGGAAGCTATTAATACCTAAAACATTATTGCTATCTATGATAGAAAATGATTCTCGATATTATTTTCTGAGTCAGAAATGTACATATTTATTATCGCAGTTTACAAAAATGCAGTCTTTTGTCTGGTCCAGAAATGTTTCCCTATACACTGTGGTAATTCAGAAATAGAACTTTTTATACACTTTTTTTAACGTAAAAATTCTCCATTTTTTAATCTAAATTTACTTTTTAACAGTTGATAGGAAAATGTGAACTTTTGATACTTAAAATAACAACAACGTAAATATTAATCGTATTATATTAACGTATAATATTAAAAAAAATCAAATTTAAAAGTTGTAAACAAACATTTAATTTCAAAGATAATTTAAGATATTTATGACATTTTCGTAATTACTATAGAAATTACATGAAATAAGAGAAATATAATTAAGAGTCAATAAAATGAACCGAACATTAGTTCTTAAGTCCAATGCATCTTCTGCTTTAACACGCTATCGAGGAGCAAGTCCCAGGACGAGGTGAACGATCGACAGGGTGGTGGTGGTACGTGACCTTTTGTAGGAAGGATAACGGAAGGGGTGATGTCGCGGTAGAGGGCGAACTCGCAAAGGTGAACGTACGCACATACGCTACTACTCGTATTTACACAACGAATGCGGAACCCTGCATAATTGATTCACAAAAACCGACTGGCTGCTGAAAGTTTTAGGTGACCGAAAAAGGTTATGCACCAGTGAAACGAGGTTTAGGCCAAATCTACGTAACGCCTATTTGCATGCAACTCGCCTATTACGGCTACACGATTGAAATCGATGCATCTCGCACGTACTTCACCAACCAGAGACTAATTCCAACGACTGTTTTATCTCCTATCGATTCGGCTGACTAAATTATCTTTATCAATTTTTAGTTCTCAAGTTTTTGCTTGCTGTCAATTCATTTATATCGTGATCGAGTTTGCCTTTGAAGTAAATTAATTATTCGCATTCGTTTATTTTATAAGGAATTGAAATCCTTGCAATAATGCTCGCGGATAAACGTTTGTGTGCACCTATTTAAAAGTTTCAATAATGCGAGGGATTTAGTTGTTTAGAAATGTTACGATATTACTCAACATTAAATATGTAATATTTGTATAAGTGCATAATTTGCAAAGCTGCACGTTTCAAATTGTGGAAATGAATTTTTACAAATATGGGGGAAAACTTTTAATAACTATGATTAAATTTTTTACACAGAGAGAAAAGATTATTTTAACATTACTCCTATGTTGGTAAAATAAACATAAATTTGATAAAGTTAATAAAAATTAACGAATTGTTATCGTAAGTTAGTGAAAAGTTATGTAATATATTGACAACTGCTTTAATATAATAATTGTCGAGGAATTGGTATGTTCTGCTAATATTAGATAGCAAGTTTTTAATTATTTCAAGTACATGTCCACTTTTCTAACATATCAATAATTTTTATTACACCTTTTCTGTCCGTGCATTTAAAATAGCAGTTTTTAATTAAATTAGTATAATTATAAAAGACAAATTCTGTGGATATTATTAAACATCTAATTCCGAGTTTACCGAGATAGCTATAATATTTATTATACGTAAATAATAGATCCGCAGTTCAACTCTTACTAAAATTCAAATATTTTCTTACCAAAATTTTCAAAAAAATAGAATACTGCACTGCGGGAAAAGATTCGTTGAATTTTGCCAAACTTTCAGCAATCCATTGACATCGAGTATTGTTTGTAAATAAAATACCTAAAAGTTCGGTAAATTGCACGAACTATAGAATACTTTTTCTTATATTAATCCCGTTGTGTCAATAGAATATGGAAAACTTCGGTAACATGTGCTGTATTTTTTTTCTCAGTGTATAAACATTTTTATAAGCTCTAGGAACGATAAATTATTTATGTAGCATTAAGAGTATTCAGTAGAAAGATGAATTTTACTGGTGACTATACTGAATAACGTACCTTCTTTTATAATTTTTAAATTTCATAAGACTAGAACGAGTTTCTATTATATATTTGTGTTTATATATAATATATATTTGTAATATAATTTTATATAGATAAATTGTATAGAATTAAGTATTGTCCAGTCCAGAATGTATTATTGAATTCCCATCCGTATCAAGATACTGCAATAGAAACCTAGAAAACAAAAAAGTAATTAGCTTCAATAACGCATATATATGTTTTTTTCTGGATAAGGTTCTGCAAGTGTCTTTTTATACTCGACCTGAGACACTACTGTGACTCTTAATATATAAATGCCATAAGCTGTCCTATGACCGTGCTTTTATGATACCGATGGCCATACAGTAAAACATGAAGCAAAATATTAAGGCATTATTAAAAATCTTTACTACATTTGGTCATACATACCCTTAAATAATTTGTCATACCCTTTAACAACTCTTTAATGAACATTTCTTGTATTCATTTTATATAATTTTTAAACCTTTGGTATCAATGCAATAATTTCAAATCTGCAAATAATATTTAACTATTCCATGCATGAAACATACCTACCCTAGTTCAAAGAACAAAGTTTTGGCTTCAAAAATATTATGTTCTTTTATGTTCTTTGAATCAAGGTATACATAACAACGTGCACGTTCCTTATTATGAATGAGAAATACATAGTACATATGGATTTCAATTGTATAAAGCGTATATATTTTCATCATTCATGTTTTTATGTATGGACTTTTCAAATATATTTTGCAAGAAACAAAAATTTTCCAATTCCAAAGAAAAAAATGCTGCATTTTTACAATTAATACAGTAAGCCACCTAATTTTCTTCGGGTACAAAATATTCGTAATATAATCTTATTCTATGAATATAGAAGTAAAACAATAGTTTTACAAATATTATATTATTACCTAAAAATATGATACTCTTTCTGAATTTCGTGATTGATGTAACATGAGAATCGTATTGCAGAATCAATGTAATTTAATGGCAAGTATCATAATCCTATGGATGAAATTGCTTTCACATTGTAATCCGTGAATCAAATCTCGATAAAACTGATTTTTTACGAAACACTATTAGTACTGAAGATTTAAGATAATGACCAGCAAAGGATAATGTAGAGTTCAATCTTGCAGATAAAGAAAGCTGAAAGCAAAAACAACACATTTTAAAATTAAATATCCTGTTTTATACATACGTTGTTCTAGATACTAATTAATAACAATTATTGACGAAAACTTAAATAAAATAATGAATTTGCTATTCATTACACAAAAATATATATTCAGTGTTAACTATAACTTAGAAAATCTGTTTTATCAGTAGTATGTACTGTCAGAAGTTCTTGAAACAATGTCCAAGTAATGCATTGTAACCAGCTTGTAAACAAATCTCAGATAAAATATGGCTTTTAAAATATTTTTTATAATTTATTATTTAATTCAATAAAAAAAGAATCCTTTCAATTTTATAAAAAAAGAGCTTGAAATATTTCCATCCTTTTGATAAGAATTTGGATACCTCTCATTAAAATACAGATCAAACTTAAATATAAATAATAGATACATATATTTCCTTAAGGTAGTCTTCAGATATGCTTTTGCCATTCTCTTAAATTCTGGCAAATGGAAACATAGCTTTACAAAACATTCTAAAATCGATATAGTACAGGGGAAACATTAGTGTGTCATTTAAGGAGGAGTGACACTTTGATGTGAAAATAATAAAAAATCAACAAAATTTTTTTGTAACTATAGACGTTAATAAATTCAACCTTTAAGTCAGATTTTACTGTACATTATTCTTTTTGTATTAAAAAAAAATCTGGTTAAAATCGAGCTATAAAAGTGTCACTCCCCCTTAACTGTCTATATGTGTACCAACATGTGACATTCTATTCCAATATTATGTTGAAATCAACACTAAATTTGCATTGTTTATCAAACTATATTGTAGTTGTATGAATAATGTCGCAACAATAATGAATGTAATTTTTTTTTTATCGGGTATATAGTAGCATATAACTATAATTCTGTTAAAATTACATTTTAAAATAACTTACATGTCAATAATTTGAAACACTCAAAGAAATTAATTATCTTCGTCTATACATTTGCAAATATCTATATATAATCTTCAGTATACGTTTAGTTTTCAATGGATTTATAATGCATCTATATAGCTTAATATACACAATCGCAGCAGCTTTACCTGAAATGTTAATAATACGATATATTAAAATTAAATACCTTATTAAATAATTAAAATTTTTAATTTCAACAAGTTATATGTACACGTATGTATTGAATTAGAAACAACTAATGCAGTATTGAAAAGAATGATATAATAAACATAAACACGAACAATATAATAAACATCGACCCAAACAAATTGACAGGGTTACTAACCAAAATAATATTATGACACTGTTGGCAATACAGATTTTCAATTTACCACTTTTTTAATAAATTTACTTGTAAATGCTACATTTAATCTATAAATTTAACATATACACCTCAACTTTAATTTATCATTTTTTCGTACTAGTATCCGTGAAAATGATTACTAATTCTAAATGTTATAAATGAAACTATATATCTTCATATTCCAAAGAATTAAATTTCGGACGGAATTTAAAAAATGTAATATATTATTTATAATTTAATACAATTACATATTTGCCTGCTCCTTGGTATTTTTTTTTTGTTGGGGTTGCTCCTTGGTATATCGTTCAGTGAATCAACTTTGTTTATATTTTCCCGTTCCTGGCCTTCGAATTGTCCAAAAGGTCAAATATTTCAAAATAAGAAAGAATTCTTTTATTAATGTTTACTTTAAAATGTTAAGTATCTTCGTAATTTTTACATAATATAAGCGTCACATTCGTTCCTTTTCAAACGTGCACTATTGCACGAACTGCTGAACAGCGATACCAGAAAGAGCCCCAGAGCTTCAACTTGAAGCTGGCTATAAAGCGTCCGGCAATGCTATAAACAACTCCTTTCTCTGTCTTATGTATTGTCGGTCTCGCTGATCGAAAGCTGTCGCGTACAAGCCAGAATTTGAATTTCTTTTTGCAAAACTAAGCATTAAATTACATTTTTTTATAAAGATAATGAATGTAATGAAATAAAATTATTTAAATTATGTTCATATAGTTATATTTATAAGAATTATTACATTTTAATTACAAAAAAAATGAAGAAAAATAAAATAAAAATAACTCACTACCTTATTTTTTTAATTTATAAACAGTAAAAACTTTTTATTCATATTAATTAAAGATTCAAAATTAATCTTTTGTTAAATACGTTATAAAATCGATGCTTGGTGAGGATCAGAATTTCGCCATATGGGAATTGTCAATCCTAACGTAGGAATAATATAGGAGAATTCCAAGAAGGATTTCAACAATTGAATTAACTCAAAAACATCTGCGACTTCATATTTAATTCATTTATTTTTATTTTTTCAATCAATTTTATTATACAATTACACTTTTTCGTACTAAGATTGAAATAAAAATGTACTACTATTATTTCCTTAATCTCGATTTAACCTAATGAGCTCCATCATTTCGCGTAACCAGATGGAATATCTAAACATGCTTTCGAACATAAAATTGTATATCATTGTCGATGCATCACAGCAGCTGTTTCCCCATATGTTCATGCCAGCGAATTCGTAAGTTCTGTTATTAGATGATTGAACTATAACTGTTCCAAGATTATCCTAAAATAAAGTAATAATTTAAGTATATTTTCATTAATTTTTGTGTACAAAATGTTCATTTATATATACATATATTGCACATGTAGGATATCACAAAATGGTCGAGACTTTAAGTTTAAGCTTATCCTTACAGTTCTCAGGAATATCATAAATTGAATATTCGACATTGTACAATATTATATACTTCAGGAGAAATTTTATATTGTCTGAAAAGAAGATTTTGACGATATATAAGTTAGGAGATCTCTAAATACCATGCGTTGATGCAAATTTAGTCAAGAAACGCTCCGAAGAAAAATAAAGCGTGTAAAGAATCGTTCGAATCCCGGTACTCTAAAACTTTGGAATCCATATAGGTTCTCGATGGTAAAACGTAATTCGCTGTGCAAATTTGTTCAAGTTAATTAAGTTCTATCTTTACAAAATTCTACTATTGCCCAAATTAATGATCTCAACTTTTCCATCAGCCATTATGTTTTCAATTGTAGTCACTTTCGAACTAATCGATCACTTTTTCAAATCCATCTATAGTTGGATCAAATTCCAAACAGCTCAGAATTGATGAATAATTCGTTAAATGGTCTATTCTTTTAAATGTTTCAAAGTTATGCTGTAAATTTCAGTACGTCCAACAAACTGGATTAATTTTACCGATACATGGTTCCAACAACACTTTGCAGGACTGCCTCACGGTGTAAATGAGAGTCATTTTCTACAACAGCGATCCCACCATCGATAGATCAGAAAAAGAGGTGATATTGGGTAGCGAGCTTCTTTCTCCTAACTTTTAGATATTGAACTACTTCCTTGGAGGTCATTTGTCTTCCTATAAGACACCTCATAGTGTGTACTAAATGAAGCTAACCACTCTATATGACTTCCGATAAAGAGTTATTCAAGAAATTGAATTCGTTGGGTCCAATTTCATTAGTAATGCTGTTAATGGCTTTACTATCATATAGGACAACATTAAAATGTGTATATAGAGGAAAAGTGTATGTTATATTAAACCAAATTTGGATTGCCGTAATATAACTTTTACGTACAATAGGAGTCAACATGGTATATAATATTTATTATATAGTTCTTGCGTGAAACGTGATAGCAAAACCTCCTTTTTATCATCATAAAATTTTACTTACGTATGACTAATCAAGTTTCATAATCAACCTATATTTATTGTGTTAGTTTAATATAATATAAATTGTTATAAAAATGTTTCTGTTCCTAACGTAACATTTCCCCTACGTACCAGCAGAGATAATCAAATAACGAACATCTTCAATGTATAAAAACTTATAAAAGGTAAAAATACATTGAATCGTTTCTACTTTTGATCCCTGGTATATAAATGGTTAACTTATTTGGATATACAACTTACATAACAAAGTCGTGTAGTCGTTTCGTATGGATTTTCGCAAACATCTTCATCAGAAGTATTAATATGATGTATTCCTCTTACATATTCTAAGCAATCCAATCTATTTATTCTGTCTACTCCAACTGTACTATATTTTAGTACTTTATTATTATCATACTTATTCTGGCTCCATCCAATTACTATAGCTGCACCAGTAAATGATTGTTGTCTGAGCTGCAGCACTCTTAAAGGTCTCACAAAGTTATTTAATATGAAAGGACGACTTAGTACAACAAGTGCAATCGTACGAAGATTACGTCTAAAAATGAAAGGATTACATAGAAATATAGTATCATACAACAAGCGCCAGGAAAGCACTCCTTTTCCAAATTTAACTGCGATGAAAAGTAATAGTTTAAAAATAAACTTTTCTAAGATATTAAATCTTAAATATTATATACACAACTATATTTGCTTTCATATAAAATAAACCATCGTATGTCAATTAAAATAGTTTAAAGGGTGATAGTTACTTGTTTGGTGCAGGTGGAAGTCGATGTATTTCATTGAATCCGGATACTTGTTCCGCATTAGTATTTCTATAGGCACGTGTTATTCCGGCAAAAACTATAAAATTGTCCAAATAACGCCTGTTAGTTATTTTATGACTTTTAATACAAGGATGAAATAAACAAATTGATGGCGCCACAATTAAATCTCGTCGAATAAGTATACCACCGCACATATGGTTCCTTTTATTTCCACTTTTTATTTGAATAGATATCATGAAAGGAAATTCTCTTAATTTTGCATCATTATATCTTCCAATTGTATTATTTGGAGGTTTAGATATTTGAAGATTAAGTTTTTCAGATATACACTCACTGTAAACTGCAACTGCAAATTTCATGGAATTATAGGTCAAATATTAAATTAACAAGCATTCATCGGAGTTAATAAACCGATGTATATTTAACAATGTAAGTTTTCTGAATAGATTACCTGAACAAATAAATGTTACGAAACAGCAAAGTCTCAATACCTTCTTTAGCATCTTTGTTTATTTTCGAATACAGATTCAGTTTAATCAAACATAAAATGGAATTTTTCCAATCAGGTTATCGATGCATTTCATTACGATAAAAGAAAGCAAGACATTATACAAGCTCAAGGTTTTGTTATCATAAGGCACAGGTCGTCAAAACATCAACTCTATAAATACCGATTTATAATTAATTAAACCAATATTTAAGTTTGCCTAATAAATGTAATTTATTGCTTTTTTTTTAATTCGCACCATTCAATTATTTATAATTCTTCATAATTACGTGTTCATAACACGTAAAAATTGTACAAACTCCTCGGAACGAAAATGTGTTACACACGGGAAAAAATATCGCACTTAAATCAACTCAAACACCATGCTAGATCTGCATCGTAAAGGACGGCTGTATGTAAATATTGGGATTGAATAAAGATAAAATATCTTCAGTTGATTTTCTTTTGTTTTTAATTTTGTCTTTGTTCAATCCCAATGTTTACATACAGTTGTCCTTTACGATGCAAATTTAGCATTGTATTCCGTGTTATTCCAAGTTTGATATTTTTCCCCGTGCAGTTTCATAAAGTCAAATTTTAAAAAAAAATTTAATTGCTTTATAATTTAAAGAACATACATAAATAAAAAAACTGACTGTTTTATGTCAGTGTTATTATACTAGGTTAATTAATTATTTTAGTTTAAATAACTTGAACTAAAATATCTAATCGTTTTAATCAAGGAAATTCTAAAAATATTCAATTTTCAAGTATTAGAACTACATTTAACAGTAGTTCTCACACAGAAAAAAATTAATGATTCATCAGGTTATCATAGCTACAATTTCCAGTTATATCTACTTGTTACATGTAGTATTCTGGAAATTCCAGTTATTTTACCTAGCATTTCTAGTTTTTATAACAATACTTCAATTTTTCAAAAGAATAATACAAAAATTTTCCCTCAATAGCCGAGTGGTTAGGAGCGTTAGGTTATTGCGACAGCGTTAGCGTCAGGTGCGAGGTTCGATTCTCAACGATGTGCGAATTTTATAAATAATAACTGTTAAGCGAATTTGCGAATGTTACAAGCGATTAAAAAAAAAAACACATTGGTCAATATATTGGTCACTATATTGCCAAAATGTTAGTTACATATTTCCAATATATTGGAAATGTATTGAAAATATATTTTTATTTTCTCCAGGGTACATACAATATTAAATTAATCTACATTATTAGACATGTAGAAAAGTATTTTTAATAATGATATTTCACAGGCATTAAAATCATGAATTATATTTTTAATATGATTTAATAATTTTACATAATGTAATAATAATTAAAATAATAAATAGTAAATTAATTTTGCAAATTCATTAATATTTATGAAATATTACAACGCATGGTTGAGGTGTCTAAAGCAATCAACTTACTCAAGTTCAAATGTAAGTCACGAAAAAATATGTCAAATTTCATAAATTGACACAGTCACATACACCGTAGTCCGTGGCAGTTACAAAACTTGCCTATATAATATTAAAAATGACGAAAATAAAGCTATAATTTCAAAGCTTGAAAAAGTCTCACGTCCCTTTAACAGTCAGCCTTTATACGTACATAACTTTATACCCACGCAGCCTTTTTTACACTTTGGCAGTCTCACGTATTTCTTTTAAAGAATTGCTTTTGGATTCCACATTTGCATTGAATTACGGTACATATGACTGTGTGCATTCACGAAAATTAATGTAAACAGACGCAAGCGAATTTTTGGTAATTCATCAATTCATTTATTGATATGAAAGTAATCAATCAAAAATTAACACAAAAATTCAAAAATTTGAAAAAGAACTGGATATAAATTAATATTAAATATGTTTAAAAGTTATTCACTTAAGAAAAAAATAATAATAATAGTATTATGATTTAATGAAAATGATAATTCTATCGTAAATAGTACAAAATGTAGGAAACAATGTTGAAAGATTTTAGGAAACTCTTTGGATAATAGAAATATGATCGTGTTAACATAAAAAAATATATTTAGTAAGGTATTATTATTTTCAAGGAATGAAATTGTTCCCTTAACAAGTGGAAGATGCGTGGAAAAATTTATGATTACCAATTAAAAAATTCCATTCGGGTTATGTTTAATTATAATTAAACATGTCTGCAATAAAATAAAATATTTACTTTTACACTTACTATTATCAATAATACATCAAGGAAAAAGATACATTAAATATTATTATAATGTATTAAAAATGTGAGGATAAAGTTCGTTTAAATGTGATATTTATTATATATTATAAAAACATTACAAGGTAAACAATCCTTTTCACTCTACTGGGTCCTACAACCTTGCATGATTCTCAGAACATCTTTCAAACTGTATATTAAATATGACAAAAATGAGTATTTTATTTCTTATTTTTTGATACAGTAACTAACTTTGATTTGTAACTAACTTTTTTTTCAGTGCAAATTCACAATTATATCAATGTCACACTTTTGAACAAAAGAAACAAGTTATAACTACTGCTTGAAAGTTACTTTTATTCAGTTTTTAGCCATAAAATGTATGATATATGTACCCGCGTTAAAATGTCCGAGCAATTCCAGGACATGTCAGGAACTGCTAGGATATTTGCAACAGAAATTTCCAAAGTAATCCAGGCTGAGCCTGGTTTTGTCTGGAAAATTTTTGATCGTATCCAAGAAAGATACAGCTGATTCCTATATTAATAAATTTACCTGGATCCATTAGGAAAATTCTTAGGTATAATCAAGAATTGTCCAGATAAAACCAGCCACAGCCTGGATTACTTTGAAAATTTCTGTTGCAAATATCCTAGCAGTTCCTGCCATATTATTATATCCTGGAATTGCTCGGACATTTTAACGCGGGTACATTATATAAATTAATTTTTGTAAATTTCTTTTAGAAACAACCTCACATTGTTCTTCTACAGAATAATGTCACGTACAAATGATTAGCAAAGAAATATATCAGTGATTTTTATATGTAATTTTTATCAGACAGCATCATCAACATGTAAAAGAAAATTTCATTATTATTATTTACTGCGACAGCAGTTTAATTTTCATACTAAGAATAGAACGATACCGAAATAATGAAAATACATAGTTTTTACATAAAAACTAATTTTTGCCAGTTTCTTTTTATTAATTTAATCTGAAAAGAATTCAGCTGGACTCTGAATAGATATAAACTAGATAAACGGTACAGATTTAATATAACATCTACTAACAACCGAGTTACAATAACATAAAAAGTTATATAATCATATTGAGAAAAGTAAGTTAAATTTACCGTTTTGGCCATATATCACCAATACACTATCAATATATCTATACACAACAATATATCCATACATTGCCAATATACATTGCCAATATACTTTGCCAATTTAAAAGAGACTGTGAAAATTGTACAAGATGTTTTAATGAGATATAATAAAAACGATTATTTATTTTATAGCCTTTTTATAATAAAATACAAGTATAACATGTAAGCAAACTTTGTCCTTACCTTTTGATACGCCCAGTAAATGAGAAATTATTAAAAATGATTCAAATGCACAAATCTTTTTATGTTTGATAATTTCTCATTTAATGGACAGTATAATAAATTTTTTCTCAGAGTATAATCGTTTGCGCAATTGCGTAAACGCGGTTGGACAAAAATGTTGAGTGAAAATAAAAAAAAATGATAAGGCATTATTCTTTCGTGCCCGAAAAAACTTCCATAAGATAAGGAGTCTGGTTTTCAAAGAGATTTATTTTTATTAGTATATTAGGTTACATTTTAATTAAATAAAGTAATACAAATTTATACATTCTCGATTCAAGAGATATATTTTAAAGTGTGTACATATACTAATGCACGGTAAAGAAGTGATAGATTAGGCACATAAAAAATTCGCTTGTACATTTTACTCTAATATGAATTCACCTGCCGGGAATATAACCTGGTAACAATAACAAATTTGAGCTCACGGCAAGGAAAGCAGTTGATTCCTCTTTCTAGGCACCGCGAGCTTTAGTTTCTCCTACCGACTGTTGCAAAATACATTTTCGTCAATTGTGTCTACGGGATTGTTGTCGTCGACAACGATAATGGGCGTTGCCCCGTCATGTAAATTGGTTTTAGACAAAGATCGCTTGTAGGCAGCCCTGGATACACTCCTAGTGAAACTGAACTTCCTAACCAGCTTCTTATCTAAAGGTGCAGGAGTCTTAGGACTTTTAGCTGCGTACTCGGCTTCCTCGTCATCGTGGTTCATCATAACTTCAGAAGCGTGCTCCTCTATAACATCAACAGCGTAATCTATGTCTTCATCGGTGGCTTTTTCGTGCACTATACAAAACCTTAGGATATACTTCCCCATAACACGGGATGGTATCATATGGAGTTTCCCCGAAGCATTAATCTTGGCCAATAATTCTTGGTTCACTTCGTCGTTCTTCTTCAAACGAAAGCAGACTAATCCAACGACAACGTCATTCACGACTTCGAAACGCTTGTCCTTTTTGATCTTTTGTTCAAATCTTCGAGCCAAATAAATATGGTTTCGAATGTAATTCTGTAGGCCGGTAATGCCGTAAGATCTCATGACGAACCATAACTTAAGAGCGCGAAATCGCCGGCTTAAGGGAATCCCCCAGTGTCGGTAGTCGATTGATTCACCAGAATTTGCGTGTTGTAAATATAATGGATCAACGACCAGGGCCGAGGTCAATTTCACTCGATCCTTCACCCATAAGCAAGAACAGTCGAAATTTACTAATAGCCACTTGTTTGGATTCGTATTGAACGAATCCGCGTATTCAATTCCTGCCATAAGAGGACGCAGTTCCGGGCAAATGAATGCATTACCCGCGTAAGCGCCATCAACGTGTAACCAGATATCTGAATACCTGCAAAAATAACAACATTCGTAGTAATACAAGTCGTGAATGATTTAGTGTTATTACAAATTCTAATTTACTGTTTTATTTTTATGGAAAATTTTAAGGGATTGTTTTTAACTCGAAATTAAAAACGAAAAGATATAATGAAAAATATTGTATCTGCTACAAAAATATGTAATTTTTATATTAAATTACCATCTTTCATTCGTTGTTAAATAAAGATTGACATATGTATTAAATGTACAATATGATATTATATATGTGTACACCCAACCTTATCAAAAGTTGTTTTGTTTACCTGGTTCCTAAGTCAGTTTAAGAGAACGTAAGAGTGATACATCAACAGAATTAGTGTATTATAACAGTATTATAGCATATTTTTAGATTCTACGAGAAGAGCACCCTGCATAAGAAATGGGAGAATGTATGAGTTTACAAGAGAAAATGTTTAACACAAACATATTCGTAAACAATGAGAATTTGCACGTAGAAAATTGTAACGTCGGTAAGTGACCTGCTTCGCATTGTTTACAAATACACTCGACGCTCCCAGTTTCAGTGAGCTCGAGACCGGAAGTGCTCCCAGTTTCAGCGGGGCGCAATTGCGCACGTGTTTAGCGCATGTATATTTTCATTGGTTATTTCTATTCGGTTGTTTCCGTTGTAACCTGCCTTAAACTGTATACAATTATTAATGAATTAAGCAAGTT
>JABFPN010001119.1:0-32939 GCA_022817305.1 Leptoteleia sp. ZL-2020
GCGCTCACCATTATTTGTAGGTTGGCAATGCTACATCATAATACATACATACACACACATACATGCATACATATAAACAAAACAGTGAAGCCACGCTAAAAAATCATGGTGTGCGAATGTCGCGTGCGTGTGTCGATGTGTGAATACGGCTCTCAATGACAACCACTGCTACGGAATCGTAGTTTAAACTCCTTGAATCCTAGCGCCACCTATGCTGTCCTTTTTCAACGACGATGGCGTCGATTTTATCATCGAATGTGCCTCCCTCTCACGGTCGATGAAGCAATGACCACGACATGTGTACAACTTTGCGTCTGATGAGTTCTCTGTGTACAACTTTGTTGTGTACAAACTGAACCAACACTTTTTGCATTTTCATTAAATCTGAAAATTTCATGTTTCCAACATTGCATGTGTACAACTTTTCTGTGTACCATATTAATTCTGATCAGATTTTTGTGTACCAACCGGACCTCTCCGTTTTCGTCGATTGATCGATCCGTTTTTGCAGCATATAGCCATTTCGAAGGCGCTAAATTTAAAACAGAAATCCTTTGCGCTCAAATTAATTCGCGCAATGCGGTTGATTTCCTTTGATTAAAGTAGTCTGAATTAAATACTGTTGACATCAAGACGTCGTGACATACCATTCATATGGAACTTTATCAAGAAAAGTTTTCAGTGAACATGAGATAGTGATACAAGATATATATAAATAACTCAATTTTTTATGATCAAATTCGTCTTTTAACGTAACCTTAAAATTTGTTATTATATAACAAAAAATCTTAAAGAACAATGAATTTATGGCATTAATACAAAAGAATTATACACAAATTAAAATGAGTAATGTTATTTTTAATTGTTTATGATTTAAAATCTTTAAAAGATGATGAATATAAATTGTAAAAAGTTGTTGACTTTATCTTGCTTGTTCGAGACAAAAATAACTCAAAATTCAAAATTTAATAAATTTTGCCCGGTGTATTTTTATAATTATAAATATGTACATACATCATGCCATGTAAATAATATAAATAAGGATGGTATCTATGGTGGAAAGGCTGCAAATAATACTATACATGATTCGTGGTTATTCTTAAGGAATAATGGTTTGTTGAATAGTAGAAATCTAAATAAAAATCAACAAAGGCATTTAGGACTTGCTGCCAAAATTGTCAATAATGCTCCAGTTAAGATTCAACCTTATATGAAATTAATGAGGATTGACAGACCGATAGGTTAGTATTTACATAATTCTCTTGCCTTATATAAACAAGTTATTAACTTTTTACTGGTTTCATTAATGAAAGTGTAAGAAAATTGATGTTTATGAGTTCCTCATAAAAATCACTAAAACAAGATTTCCAGTTTGTTGAAAGTAAGCTGAATCCTGTAATAAAGCATTCTATTTAATATTGATAAAGAAATAAATTTAATTTATTTAGGTGTGTTAATGAATTTGAAACAAAATATTGTTTATGTTTTTTTATTATAAAAATGATTATAATATAACGTGAAAATGTTAAGGATTTTAAATAGTAGTACTTAAAAGAATTTATATATTTTAAATATAATAATTGTTTAAAAGATATACATGATATAGTGGAGTATAGATAATGTTTGTTTGAAATAAATTAAAATATAAGGACTTATTATTTTAAATAAATTTTAATAATTTTAATGGATTCTAAAATCATTATATTAATATATCAATAGAAATATAAAAATAATATAATGTACTTTAAAATAAATGTCAAAGTAGTTAAAAAATATGTTATTTTTCAGGATCTTGGTTATTATTTTGGCCATGTGGTTGGAGTATAGCAATGGCAGCATCTCCTGGATGTTTACCAGACTTAGGAATGTTATCACTTTTTGGATTAGGAGCTTTTATTATGAGAGGTGCAGGATGTACAATAAATGATATGTGGGATAAAGATCTTGATAAAAAGGTTATTTCTTTTCTAAATTCTACTCATTCGACGATAATTAAAATTATAAAAATTATTAAAACTTCTTATATTTAACAAAAAAAAGAACATCTTTTTGTTTTTAATTAAAAGAAAATTAAATTATCATTATTATTTTTAATTCCTGTTTACTGAAACATTTTGGTAAAATAAATGTTTAAGTATAAGATAATTAATTGTTACCTTATCCATTATTGCAAAACATTCCAGGTTATTCGAACTAAAGAAAGACCTCTAGCTGTTGGCAAAGTCACTCAATTTCAAGCTTTAACATTTTTAGGAGGACAGTTATCTTTGGGTTTACTTGTTTTACTTCAACTGAATTGGTACAGTGTTTTTCTTGGTGCAAGTTCATTAGGTAAAAAAATGATATTTATAATAAATATTCATCATAAAAAAAAGTAATCTTTACAGAAAATAGTCTTGAAAAAAAAGTGAACGTTATCTGTGTCCAATAATTTGTTACTCAATTTAATTGTAAACTTTTAGGTTTAGTTGTAATATATCCTTTAATGAAAAGAATCACATACTGGCCTCAATTAGTATTAGGAATGACTTTCAATTGGGGTGCATTGTTAGGATGGTCCGCTATTCATGGATCATGCGATTGGTCCGTTTGTTTGCCACTATACATGTCTGGTATTTGCTGGACTATTATCTATGATACCATTTATGCTCATCAGGTGAATATTATTATCATTTTACATTTATCATAAGAAATAATGTATGAACATAGATTAAAAATTTGAAATATACTAATGATAATTTATCATGCTAGAATAATGATATTTGAAGCATAGACTAACAACATATTTTTAATTATAGGACAAAATTGATGATATTTTATTGGGTATAAAATCGACGGCAATTAAATTTGGAGATAAAACCAAAATATACTTGTCATCGTTTAGTGCAATGATGATGAGTAATTTATTTTTCGCTGGATTAATGGCTGATCAAAGTTTGCCATATTATGCAGCAACTAGTCTAGTCGGCGCTCATCTTATATATCAGGTTATTAGATAATTTTGTTTGATATATTAATTGTCAAAATGTTGAAGGAGTAAAACATGAATTAACAGCAAAATAATTTTTTTGCAGATATACAATCTTGATATTAATAATCCAAATAATTGTGCTAAAACATTCTTTTCCAATCACCATATAGGATTAATATTATTCTTAGGAATCGTTCTAGGAAATTTGGTAAAGAAGTCTGCTGATAACAAACAGGATAATAAGCAAAATAATTCTGGAAAGACATTACCAAAAGATGAAAGTAAGGAAAGAATGTTGCAAAATGCATTGCGTTCTGTTAAAATAATGAATGTTAATTGAATGTTTAACAATTTGTTGAAATGGATAAAAATTGAATGAGTGTTTTATTTCTTATTTCAATATTTTCACACTTGAGAGTCATTAGAAAAAAAGTAAGGACCATACTGATTGATTTCATTGTATGGTGTGATAAATTTATTTGAGGATATTGCAATACAAGTAAATTTGATTTTGAGATAAATTGGTCCAGTCTGGCTTTATCCTCAGATAGTCAAATAATTTATTGGTAGATTCATTATTAGTATGATTCTATCATGCGTGTTAGATACAGATTAAAAATGAATTAAGAAATTAAATTTTAATTTTTTGATAAAATGGATTTTTTATAAATCCACATTTCATCGTTACGTTAAATTAACGTACAAATGATTTGAAAAATTATGATTTTAAGTTAAAAAAAATAAATTCTTATTTTTTTGTATTGGATCTGTGATTTATTGAACTTCAACTTGTTCAAGTTGGAACCAAATCAGTGTAGATAGACCTTTGGGATTAATAGTTATGATTCAGATTTACATTGAAATTTTGAAATCTCAATAGATTTTAGGTTGAAATTTCGCGAAACGGCATATACTTTGACTAATAATGTTCAATTGATTCACTAATCAGATAACAATACAGTATAATTCATGAAAATTTCTGTTATGAACATTAAGTTATGCGCAAATTTTTTCCATTAAATTTCTTTTATTTATAATAAAAATTCTATCAAAAGAATATAATTTAATTACAAAATTAACATTTTTTGTTAGATTATTTTTTTATTATTAAAACTAAATATCGACTGGAAAGTCCTTAAGACTTTAATAATAACGAAACTAAAAATGTCTGTGATTGGTTCAGAAGTATCATAATTTAAATTCTTACGTTTAGCGCGCTTAAATTTTATTGGTGGAAGATGATCTCGATACGGAAGAATATGTCTTATTTCCCGCGTTTTTTAATAAGATTCCCTTGCGATGTGTTAATTATCATAATAATTAATAATATATCAAAATTACATAAATACATTTTTAACTAAGTGGAATTCAAATGTTGTCGCGTTTTTTTTTTACTTGTTATCACCATTATCACTATACATGTACAAATCTATCCATAACTTATATAACCATTAAAGTCAGTTTCATATTAAAATGGAAAGTAATGAGTGCAGACCAGGAAGTTCACGTTTCCTCTATAATCTTATAATATAACTTTTCGTAAATTATATTGTATATATTTATTCCATTTTCCATTATTAATATTAAAATACTATAAATAATTCGAACGATATAAGGATCCTGAACATTCAAATTATAATGTTCACTGAAAAAATTATTAAATTTGGCAAAAATATCATAATTTTTATACAATTGTTATACCAAAGTAATGTACAAAGTATAAATATAAAAACTTTATTTTACTGATAATAAATATGCAATAAATGCATATTTGATATAATTGTCTTTTTTAACCCAAAACATTATTTAGACAATTTAAGATACAAAGAAAATTATTTTCTTTGTCTGAAGGGATTGGATAAAATAAGGGATCTAAAATCAACATAATTTAAAAGAACATGTTAAAAAAATATAAAATTGAACAAATAAATGTTTATTTAGGATCTAACCTAAAAGTAAAAAAAAGTAAAGTAAATAAGCCTAAAAGTAAATAAAAATTGATAAAATTTGTTATGACAGTCGGCAATATTTAACACTATATGATAAATAATTTAATTTATATAATAAAAATATAAATTTTATTGAAACAAAGTTTCCTAAACAAATAACTGTTATATCAATTTTAAATTTTACAGAATAAAAACAATATGCATCTAAAATATACATATACATTTTTAGAAAATTGGGACGATTATTTTTATCTAAGTGATAAGACGAATAGGTGTGTCAGAGTATAAATTGCAACAGATAGCATTTTTGCAAGGTGTAAGATACCACAATGCCTTTTTGCTTATATGCATTAATTTTTCCAATTAAAATATTGCACGCAATTATACATTTTGTGCTTCGTTAAAGTCTACGTTTAAGCAAAGCATGAATGATTAATATATAATATGTCTAGGCATATATTTTGCCTGGGTATGTAACAAAGTAGATCTTAATTCTCTCAAATGTGAATTGCACAATACTCACTAGTTCATTATTCAGATGTTAAATTACAATAAATATTATTAGGCAAGTCTATGGCATTAGAAAAATATTATAATATCGAAAATAGACAAATTAATGACTTGGGATTTAAATTTATTGTTAATTAAACTGAAACTTACATATATTTCAAATATTAAATATATTTCAATTTTATAAATATAAAATACAATTATTAGTATACAATTAATTATAAACTTTCTTTTATTGCAAACACTTGAACCACGAGAAAACGAATATTTGGTTTCTGTTTATAATAATAAAACAAATTAATATAATTGTTTCTGTATATAAATTTTCAACTAAAATTTATAATTTATTAACACCTTGCTGGTCAAGTATATTAAATATTTTTAATATAAATAGGTGTCACATCTGAAGCAATGTTTATGAATTAAAATTTAAGTGTTTATAATTAACAACTATATGTAAATAATTCGTTGTTTTGTATTACCAGCCAAGTGTTAAATCAGATAGAATAAAATACTATCTCGACATATTTTACCCTGAATAAAAGATTCCATTGATTCTTATTGCGTACAATCAATGAATCGTAATATTAAAATAATCAATTCAATTAATTTGCAAGAGCTTAATAGTATGTTAAATAAAATTTTATGAGAACATATATTTTCTTTTAAATTGCACGAATATAAGTTTTAAGCAATGAATTAAAATACTTTATATTTTAATAGTATTTGTTATATAAATTACAGATTAAGAATTCAATTTAATTATTATGACAATAAAATATGCAATTGACTTATTAATCAGTTCTATTTTAAGGATTTCTTTTAATCAGGGTTATTTTACATATTCCTAGTATATATTTGTAATAATTCTAACTATAATAACTGATATAAAATTCATGTATATGTATAAATATATTTAAATATTGAGTCCTAAATAACATCTTATCTAATTTAAACGTTTAACTTCTTATAATAAAACTTAATACAAGGTTTATATACAATTAATATACGATATTATAAAAAAAAAAGTTAAAATATAAAATTGGAATGTAATGATTTATATTCTGCCATTTTATTTAGCTGTTTTTTTTTTGTATATTTTCAATTACATACATTGACATAAATCTGTTAAAAAATGATCGACAAATTGCATCAATTTTAGTAACATGTTCAAAATGCTATATATTTTTTTATTTTTAGTCGCTTAAAAAACAATTTATGGTGTTTTATATAAATCTGACTGACGAGATGCTTCTACATATTACATAAACGGAGCAAATAACATTATGATGACTGCCAACGTTGTTGCTACTTCATTTTTTATAATTTCTTTTAAATAAATAATTTAATTTCAATATTAAATATCGAACTACATTCTTGCACTCATGGTATACTATTTTTATACACCATATCGGGTTTCAGTAACCATTCGTCTGAAGTTTCGTTGCCACTATCCGAAATCGTTTTTTGCTGCAATAAATTAGAAACTGGTTTATTATCATTAGCAAAGGATCTCGCTTTTCCCAATGAAGACGTTGATTCGCAACTTGTCACCTCTCGTCCCGGCTCTCCAGTTGAAGCTTGTTGCTGCTCCTGTAATAAACAAGCACTTGATAGCAAATCCCACTGACGAAGCTTCTCGCGATCCAATTCAAATGATTTCTTCATCCTGGATTCCGTGACTGACAAGGGCGACGAAATTTCGCCGGACAAAATTGCACTGTTCGCGTTCAATTTGTCGCATACTTTAACGGCTTGCCTTGGATCACATTCGGGACCAATTAGATTAGTTTTTGGTATATCCTCATTTTTAGACGTTGCATTTCTACGCGAACCCGACAGCTTGCCTATTTTCGAATTATCCAAATTATCTAAAGACTTTGCCTGCCTCAAACTTACTGTCCTCAGGCTTTCCCTCCACAACGAGTCCTGCTCCCATGGGTCGTCACCTTCGAAGGTATACTTTTTATTTGTACTTAAAGCATTGCTGCACGCATCACGCTTAGACGTATTACTTTCCATTACTTTAGCGGAAGGAGTCTGGTGAACGGTATGACCATCATCCAGTAAGCCTTCCAAAGACCGGGATCGACGATGAGAGGTCGGAAGGATCTGAGAGTCTGGTGTTTGTTTGACGAAATTGTCCGGAAAGTCTTCGTCATTGTCAAAGCTTTTGGACTTCAACATCACCCTGTCGTCTTCGATATCATTCATCATACTTTTTTGCGCCGATATGTTAGGGATACCATAGTTGTTGGATTCGCCATAATTCAGGTCACCCAGAGAATAATCTTTATATATATTACTGTTATCGTTTAATTGATTACTTTCGATAGGCAGTCTTATGGTTTCGTTTAAATCGCACGTAGCATGTAAGTCGGAGTAGTAATACGGCGCACCGTGTGCATCCACGTTCAATTGCAATTGTGATTTTGTATTTACATTTTCTGGAAGGTTCATGTTAGATGGTGATGCGTAATTTGACGATGCCGAACACTTCAATGATTCCTCGCTGACGTATTGCGAGTTTTCTTGGATATGGGACAGTAACAATTGGGAATTGAAGGAAGGTGATACGTTTAGGAATGGCGAGAGAGTTTTCATCTTTCCAGGAGTTTGACAATTGTAGGAGGCAATGGTCGCACCTTTCTCGGAAGCACAATAATCATCGTCCATTCTCATAACGCACGTATCTCTTAAAGGGGAAAAGCTTTTAACATTTTCGTAATGCGCATCTCCAGTAAACGACGACGAGTGCTGATGGCACGTTGGTGTATCGCTAACTCTCATGGAAGGTAAACTGCTGACCGAATTGGTCTTAGTCATCTTCTTTTGGTCCTTAAGAAATAAATTATCTAGCCTACTTCTTTCGGGAGTCTCTTTTTGGAAATTGTCACCAGGGTAGACGTTCTCGTTACTATACATACTATTGTAGCTCAAATCTTTTGAATAAAGATCACGACCGCACAGGTGCTTTGATGGCAGATCTTCTAAACTTTGATCCATGTCTTCATTGATTTCACGAAGACGCGCATCTGAGGATTTGATTTGATCCAAAATATCCAGAACCTCGCCTATCTCATTGCTCACTGGTCTGCGCTTCAACAGTTGCTCGTCGATTTGTTCGTCTGGACTTATCAATTTCATTATTTCGCCTTTCACTGAATTATCCAATGCGGTTTTACTGTTTTTATAATTTAATAATAACTTGGACGGTGAGCATTTTATCGGGGATCTTGAGGCTTCCAAATCGTTGTCATCTTTAGTCCACGTCCTGTTGGATTCTTCACTGGTCAAACTGGAACTTGACACTGGAACTTGTGACTTCTTTTTCCTGATTTCCAAAGATTCCTGTAAATCGAGCGAATCTAAATCATCCAATGGTGGTGGAGACGTTGGAATAGGCGGCGGTGACACCAAGTCACTGTCCGATGAATCTTGCATTTCTGCCATAAGAGTTTGGCTAGCACCTAGGTAGTAAGACGCTGGTCTAAATGTATCCGATAAGCTGAACCGCGGATGTCGCGGTGTGTCTATAGAATCCAAATCTTTAGAAGACTCGTCGTCCGCATCCGAACTGTCGGATTTTAAGTTGTTCAGAATGTCCGGTAAATCGGATCGCATTGTCGGTTCCCTGTCGTCATTCGTAGTTTGATGTAAATCTGTCTTTGATGGTTCGTTTTCAGCTTTGTCCGCGAATTGGTGCACCTCCATGTATACCGGTTCCATCACATTATCTGCCACGCAAACAAATTCATAATGCGGCGTATAGTTGAATTTCTCGTCATCGCGATTTGGCGCAAGAAGGGAATGTGTGAAGCCGCGTTGCGTCATTTCGACGTAAGAACTTTCTTCGTGTGACAAATTCGCAAATAAATTTTGCATTATTGCGGGATTGGTATCGTCGTCGTTGTCAGAATTTAACAGCGCTTTTCTCGGATTCATTGGTAAATAAATATTTTCTAAACCTACATCCAATTTTGGAGATGGACTAGTAGACATTGCTTTATTATGCATTTCATCTTCATTTACAGTTAAAAATTCATTAACGCTCGATTGATCGGATTCCCTTAGAGATTTTTCATTTTCCGCTAGCATAGCTTCTGTGTACATGCTCATTTTCAAAGTTTTCCTTCTCCTTCTCTTCTTTGTTAAATCATTTTTACGTTTAATCGTTATCGTGTAATCGTTTTTTAAATCTATAGTTTGAAGCAGATCGTGATCCTCGTCCTCGTCTTCCTCCTCCTCGCTACTTTTATTTATCTGATCTATATCGCTGCTGGTATCGTAAAGTAATATTTCAGTATCACTAAGTACTCCTCGAGCTTTTGCGTCCTGCTTCCTGGAATTTTCCTTTTTTATCTGATTGGATTTCTTCTCAAAGTCAGCTAAAAGATCTTTGACCGATTTATTTCTCGTGGGTACACCTTTGTATGATTCTGCGTCTAAAGCACTAATGTTTTGAATATCCTTGCAATTTTCGGAATCGTACGGACACGTTTCGTAATATGTTGCGTCGTTCCTCGAAGAATCTAATCGCGAAATATGAGCTTCGGTGGCTTGCAAAGAGGATATTTTTAAAGGCTTTTCCATCTTTAGAACTTCTTTAAGAGACGCATTGGCCAACTCAAAAGATTTAATCATGCTTTGTACGTTATTAATAATATCCGATTTTTCTCTTTGTTCGTCTGCGACATCCTGCAATATATTATCCTGTAAATTGCTATCCGGCTTTATGTACTGGTACGAGAATTCCTTTACAATATCATGCTCATCAATTTTGGAATTCCATTGTTTACTATTATTTCCTGAATTCCATTGAACGTATTTGGAGGAAAGTTTGCTGTCAGCGCATCCATAGTCTATTGGAGAATTTGCTTCCAGAGGTTCGTTCCAAGACAACGATTGTGCCGTGGAATTGCTGGTTTTTAAGATCCCTTTTGGCCTCTTGGTAAAAACTGGTTTTGTGGAAGGATCACTAAAATCTGTGTCATCTTGTTTATATACAGGCAATTCTAATACGTTGTTGGAATTATTTTTTGTAGAATACAGTTCATTGTCCGCACCACCGTCAGATAATAACAAATTTGAAGTTGAATTATTATTGCTTGGAGGTAATGCTTTCCATTCATTTTTTGATTGTTCTTGCATTTCATTTCCAGATATATTTTCATAACTTGAAGTATTCATTAATCCAACGTTGCCAAAACTGTCTGAAGCTTTAATGGGATTTGAAGATTTACACAGTCGTCTCATCTGTTTGTCGTCCAAGTCTATTTGCGTAATAAAAAAAAATACAAAAGAAGATAAAATAAAGTATAAATATTTAAACTTGGTAGATATAAAAAATAGAATAACTCTTGAGATTTAATGTAACGCATTTTACCGGATGTTAAATTAGTTTATTAATTTATTAAAACAGTTAGACGAGGGATTAATTTCATAGGCAAATATAATTTTGAAACTGTACAAATGAATTATTTTTTTGTTCTTAGTGTATATGAATCGAAATTTATGAAAGACATTATTAGGAATATATAACAATTTAAGATTTTCATTTTTTTCGGTATCATTATAATCAGAATATTAACAAATAAAATAGTTTCTTGTGTGTTGATTAATTTAATACTTATAGTTCACTATTTGTAAAAAAAATAATCTCAGCACAGCACATTTGAAAGTGAATCCGAAAATATGAGTTAAGATTAATAATTACAATCAAAGCTTTCAATTTACAAACGTAAACAGTCTGACTTTTTATATTATTTACACAGGACGCACAAGAATATCTTGAAAAAATTTATAGAAATAAATGAAAATGAAGTTATTAGAACTTTGCTCAGTTTTTCATATAAAATAAATTCAAGACATAATAATCTCTAATAAACAAGAGATAATAATAAGCCCAAGCAATAAATTAGCATCAGCCAAAAGCGTAAAAGAAAGTTTATAGTATGTCAACATAAGCAATTCAGATTTCTAAATAATTCAATTATACATACCTTTTGCAGGTATTAATTTAATACAACATTACTCTATATTTTTTATAAATTACATTCCGGGTTAATATCAATAACACTAATTATAATAATTATATAATAATTTTAATGATATAATTTATAATAATTAATATATAACGTTTATTCATTAATGTTTTCTTAGACCAACAACAAAATAGTATATTATTTAATTAGGGGAAAAGTTTAGGAATATGATCGATTGTAATTACAGTTTGAACCAAAGACAATTGATGAGAACACCATTTTACCCTGTGCCAGGGTATTTTATTCCTTTAAAGATTTTAAAATAATTTAATAATTAAATTAATTTATAACTAATTATTAGTAAAATATTCTTCTTTGGAATGCTATTGCAGCAAAGAAATATTCACGCTGTGAATAATTTCATCTTTCCAACATATCATAGGATAAATTGAAACATTACAGCACCATAACACCATGTAGCACCAATATTTACATCAACGAATCATTGCTTATACTACAAACATCTAAAAAATAATGGCATGAAAAAGTAAAGTGTACAATGATAACTTAGGCTATTATATAAAACTATAATCAGATATTAATATTTTCATCCTATTGGAAAATGGTCACTCTAGTAATTAATAATTATTTCTGTTAAATATGAAATCATTTATTTCGAATAAAGTGTTTGATTTACATGACAATTAAACATAAAAATAGATTCCAGTGACACAAGTTGCACAGTCCTGAAAATAATAGTATATTACTCAAGTTAAGGTGAATAAAATTTATAATATCATAATACTTTGTGAATTTTTTTTAAATTTATTTCATAGAATTTATTTTAGCTAGAAAACAAATCAGGAATTTATTTTATTCTTTTGTTTTATAGACTTATAATTAATTATAGTTTTATAGTTGTTTATAATGTATAAAAAATATTAATTATAGGTGTTTATAATGTATTATAAACATGAACATATCATTAACAATTAGAACACAACCCTTACCATTGAATAGTTATTCTTACCATTTTTTTCTCCGTGCAGCTGTAACAATTATAAACTGTAGTAGCCAAAACTATTATTATAGAAACTATATCACGTAGTTGGTTTTTATTATTTTATGGCACAGCTTTATAAAGAGTAATTTTAAAAAATATTGAATTAAACTCGTAACAGTAATATGGTTCTACTAGACACAAGTAAGCGCAGTGTGGTATTTTTAAATCGTTGAGAATATTGTTATCATGTATTTGGCTAATTATAATAGGAAAAATCAACTCACATTTCATGAATTTTCTGCCAATATTTTAATTAAGATCAATTATTTTTAAGCTAATTAGTGTATCCAAAAGTTATTAGTAATAAATGAACAATGAGTGTGTACATAAATTATGAAGTGAAATTATAAAGAAATTGATTAAAATGAATAAAGACTAAGTGGAATACTTAATTTTAATGTTGTGTAATTGCATCGTTTTCGTAACAAACAATAACAAGTGTTAAGAATTTTTTTTATTACTTTATTCTTAAATTATAGATATAAAAAGAAATCTCAAAAAACGCTGAATTAAATTACAAATGTTTTGTTTTATAAAATACACAATATTTTAAATATCACTGTACACTTTACAATATATTTACATACATACAAGTAATAATACTAATAGAAATGTTCTTTATAAAAAGTTTAATCAATTACAATTATTAGGAGATTGCGATATCATTAACTTTCTTGATATAAAACTTGTTTCTATCAAATTAATTATACATTTGTTTAAAAAATAACGAATAAATTATATTTATATCCTTAACTCTTAACTACACTTTTTTTCTATGCTCAAAAAGTCTCATCTTGTCATAAAAGATATGCTTGTATTATTTGCACACGGTTTATTTCAATACATTTTTACATTGTTTGACAAATTTTCATTTTTTTATTTCTATAAATTAATTAAGGATATTAACAATATATAAAATATTGTTGAACACTTGATTCAAAAATTACATAGTATAATAATTTCTTCGTTATTTTTTATCAATGCATCATTAATTACATAGAAACATTGTTTATAATAATCCATGAAAGAAAGGTAAAACGAAATCTTCATCCTTAGAAATAATTAAATATATAAATCCAAAGCAGTAAATCGTTGACAATGATTACAAGGAGAGAAATATTTGTTTAAATATTGCAATGTACAGTGTGAAACCAATTCATTAAATTTTGCACATAGTCACCAGAAAAAAAAACAGCATTTGTTCGTCTATAAGTTATTCACAACAGAGCACAATTGGGTCTTAGGACATCACCAGAGCAAAGCTACAATAGTTAGGTGGTATTACTTGATGGGTGACTACTAGCAGTTCATAGAATTTTACTTTATGACTTTTGTTTGCAAAGAAAGAAGAATTTCAGCATCCCTGTTAAAAAAAATCTAGTTGGGATCTTACATAAGAATTTGGTACCGGAAATCAGCTAGTTTCCTAGGTAGCTATAGGATCTTGCCTAGTTTCCTAACTGGAGTTTTATATCGTAATTTAGGATCAGAAATCAACTAGTTTCCTAGTTAGGTTCCTAGGTAGTTACAGGATTTTGCCTAGTTTCCTAGCTGGGATCCTACATAGGAATCTGGTACCGGAAATCAACTCGTTTCTTAGGTAAGTTCCTAGGTAGTTATAGGATCTTGCCTAGTTTCCTAGGTGGGGTCTTAGGTCGGAATTTAGGACCAGAGATCAACTAGTTTTCAATCAACCTAGGACTCCAGCTAGGAAACTAGGCAAAATCCTATAACTACCTAGGAACCTACGTAGGAAAGTATCTGATTTTTGGTGCCAAATTTCTATGTAGGATCCCAGCTAGATTTCTTTAACAGGGATGGAACCTATATGAATTGAAATAACTTAGAAGTTAGGTGATTGTAAACTTCACAATACATGTTGCAATAATTGTCACGTCATTTCTCCCCGTGTAGGAAATAAAGCAATTTATCAACATGTAGAATAGACTTGAGCACCGAAATATAGAAATGTGTTGTTATTTTGAATGGTTAATCGCATATTAAACATTGGAAAATAGGATACGAACGAAGCAACAACACTCAGATGACAAGTTCGGGCGAATTTTCCCTACCTTCGTCATCGCTGGAGTAGCTGTTGTAACGCAACACATTTGCCGCCACTCGCCGACCATCGGAGCTTTTGCTTCGAAAGTGGGGTTGATATTTTTCGTCCTTTTGACGAGAATGTCGAGGGCCGGCCTTTTTGCATTCTCGCGTTAAGTCTAACGACACCTGCTGTTTATAATAATTTGACAAATCAGGCTGGGTTGCCGATCCGCTCGATGTGCTGGACGGTTTCCTAGTTAGAGGCGATTGTAACATTCGTTGCTTCCATTCCAATAATCGTTTCATCGACTCTTCCCTCTGAAAGCATTCATTAAATATAAATAATCAGTATTTGCATTATTATAAAATGAATTAATTGATAGTTTATAATAAAGTATTGATAACTAAAATATCGGCAAGTCTATAGACTACCATCTGCATAAAAGATTTAGCTAACATTCTAAATAAGGAATACCCTTAAAACAAAGTTTTTTCAAGGAACTCGTATAGATCCTATAACTACCTAGAAATTTTGCTAGGAAATTAACTGGTTTGCAGTGCGAAATTGCTGTCTAAGGTTCTGGTTAGATTATTTTTTATTAGAATATTTATTTCTGGTCACTTTTTAGATATATATATTTATATATGCATGTTGCTAATGGGTGATTGTAAATATTATTAAATTAACATACAAATCATACTTTAGTTCAAATAATATTAAATTTTCCTGATAATTATTATACCTTTACCTTACGTTCTCCTTCACATAAATTATGACCAGATATTCTGTTAATATAATTATCTTCTTGATTATCAAACATTGTACTTCGATTACTTGGGAACCTAGCAGATGCAGATCTAGTAAACCACTGATCCTTCCATTTCTTATTAATACGACACGCTTGTCCCTCAGGTTTATTATACGTCCCTGCATTAAAGTCTTGATACTCTCGTGGAACTCTAATGGGCAGTCTTGCGTTATCATTGACGAAATCCCATTCGATCGGTTCGTAATTTTTTTCTCTCAGTGACCTTCTCATATTCGCATGGTCTCTATTAAACCTTAAACAATATTAATAACATATTATTTTACTTATTTATTATCATTTTATTTAATTATTAATAAAAGAAAACTATAATAAAATAATAAATTGATCATTGATTCTTATAACCTATGAGATGGTTTTTTAAGGGTCGACTGATGTCCAAAATTTTGCAGTTGTCTTTTAGCCACTTGAGGATATTCGGTGGCTTCCGGTTTCATATCATCACATTTTTCACGAGATGCAGATCGTACAGGCGTGGTTTCATTTATTGGTTGCTGTTGCAATTGAGGCGATTGATGTAAATATGCTGCTCTTTGCCTCATTTGTGCCGCATAACTGAGTAAAAAATATTAACAAATTAACAAATATAAGATGAAATTTAAAACAATATTTGTAAGATATAGTTTATATCCAGAAACTCTAAGAGTACACTAAGGAAAAGAAATTTTTAATATTAAGACATGAAAGTAATTGGACTTTAAAACGTGAGCGTTTATGAAGTCAACTGGTGTCGATAATGTAGAAAACATTCTTTAAAATCGATAATGTCGACAATAAAGAATTTTTAGATGGCGAAAGAATAAAATGTCAAGAAGAAGAAAAATAATTGGTGGTTATTATTAAATTTATGCCGATATAGTTTCTACATGAAAATAAATATTTCATAATAATAGTTATCGTATATTTAATTAATGATATACAACAATCTTTTTTTTTCAATGTAACAGGTGTACTTACTATTCTTCAGAATAAAAATAATTATCGCCTGTTGTAACATCATGTGGATTTACAATATCAATGCTAGATTTAGGCCTTTGCGGATGGTTCCTTTTACTATGTTGAATGTCGGATGTGTTCAATGGAGATTGCTGTGATCTTTTCATGACTTCGTGTTCCAAAAAGTCAGCACTGTGAGGTCTTGGAGGGTGGTGTGCTTTTGCGTCGTTTACAACGGACGCTAAAACACATTAATATGAAATACATCATATATTCTAAAAATTTCCCAATTTTATATGCATATAGTACAAGTGTTTTATGGTAAAATACTGGAACATAACATATTTACTTACAACAATTACATGTACTTTTAAAGACAAACAAGTTTAAATGTATACTTAACTTCTTTAAAGTTTTAAATGTTAAAGAAAACATTCAAGTTTTACAGAAAGCTATTATATTAATTTAAAAAAAATCATTCCAATATTAATACGTCAAGGAAAAGTTTGAATATTTAGAAGATTACGCACTATTTTCTGATATAGCAAATGACGGGTTAAATAAACTTTGTTTGTTATCTTGAAAAACTCCATTTACATCAAACGATTTTTGACTAAAATATCCACCATAAACGTCTTCGTAGTCTCCATTATCTTTATCAACTTTTGATTTATTGCTCCTACCGTAAGTGTCGGGGGTTCTTCTCTCAGGTGATTGAGCTAAATTGAAAGCGTAATTTAGACCTGATTTATCAATCCTCACGATTTGCTGGGCAGATTCGGACGATTTAGCCTCGTAAATTGGCTCATTGGAATCATACTCCATAGAATTTTTATTTTTCGCCCTGTCGTTTATCTTGTACCAAGTGGAAGGTTTATAATTCGCATCCGGTGGCAAATTTTCATGATACTTTATGTTATCGATACTAAATTTTGACTTGTTAAATGCATTCGCATAAATGGGTTGTTCCACGTTATTTCTGACAGGATTTACTACGTAATTGCTGGCTGACGTTGGAAATTGTTTATAAACATGTTGGTGGGTGTAATTTTGATTGACAAATTGATTTCCATTTGAATTTCTTAATTTCTGCAATACCATTTGACCGTATTGTTGTTGTGCTTGCGGTTGAAGTTGTTGCGAGATACACGGCAAACCACATGGTACAGGGTGCTGGTACGTATGCGGTAATGTTTGAGTTTGAAATGTATTGTTGTTATTACTGTTGTTCGAAGACTGATAATAATTCGTAACGGGTGCTTTTGCGGTGAAATTATTTTGTAACGTTTGATTGGGCTCGTCTTTCGTACGAAAACCATGAAAACCCGAATCGCTGTCGTCCGCACCTTCGTTTAAAAGAGGCATACTTTGACATGACTTTACATTTCTGTCAACTTCCGGGTTGCCAGTTAAATTTAATACCAACTCACCTGTTTCGCTGAAACATACGTTTAAAATATATATTTAAAAGTATATGTATTGTATTTTATGAGATGTGATTTATTGTAACTATATTGTATGATTGCCTAGTCTGCTTCCTGGCCAAATAGGCTGAGGCAACAATTATTTAAAAATGGAATGGAATATTTAAAAAGTGAAAATAACAGTATTTAAAATTTTATTTAATAAAGTTAAATGATAATAGGACTGAGTAGGACTTCGTTTATCATTCCCAATTAAAGTCTTTTCATTTTTCCCTAATTAGGGTCTATCCAAATTCAGATAAATTTGTAGTTTATAATGTAGAATTCCATCAAGATTATTTGTTAGAACATTAAGATATTTTTATAAAACTTTTGTTACAGAAAAATTAGTAATTAACGATAAAACAAAATGGAAATTATTAAATATTACTGATAACTTACGGATTAGGATCTTGCAGAAGTGATGCTAAGGTTAATGCATTTATCCATTGTTTCATGCTTTCTCTTGAATCCGCTGCAAAATGGTACGTTCTCATGTTAGCGTGTTCAGCTTTGAAAGCAAACTTTTTGTTAATTTTCTCATCTGGTGTACAGATGTTTATTGTATAAGATGGCAATAAAATGGAACCAAGAAGCTTTTCTTCTTCAGGACCTAAAAATGTTGAAAATATTCCCGATTCAACTATAGTAAATTTATACTATTTTAGTTTATACTGGCAATGTATTTTCTCTACGCTAAGTTAAAATTTTTTTTATGATATTGATATTTACCTTTATAATAGAATAAGCAATATTCGCATAAGACAAACCATCGTTTCTTCCACAACATTAGACCTTCCGAGCCCTGCTTATGCAACCATCCTTGATGCGCCACTGGTGCAGATATAGGTCTTTTGGCTGTTGGCGATCGTAGACTTTGTGGACCGTTTCTTCTGCGTATTCCGGGTATAGGCGAAGATACATCTTCAGATGTACTTTTATTGTGAAGATAATTATTTCCAAAGCCTGACGTCGGAGTGATCTATGTGTTTAATAATAATATAAGATAAAATGACAGAATTCCTTGAGGATTCTGCATGGAATCCACACTGGGGAAAAAGTATTTCAAATGACCATACCTTCTAGCGTTAGAAGGACATTGTCTATAGTGTCTTTGCTATTTTACCATACCATTGCAGTCAAATTTTACGTATGATGTAGTAAAATTTTATATTTAGTATGGTAATAATGACCATACCATGCGAAACAAATCTAGTTGGGATCCTACATAGGAATTTGGCATCGGAAATCAGCTAGTTTCCTAAGCAGGTTCCTAGGTAGTTATAGGAATTTCTCTGGTTACCTAGCTGAGGTCCTAGGTCGAAAACTAGTTGATCTCTTATCTTAAATTCCGACCTAGGACCCTAGCTAGGAAATTAGGCAAGATCCTATAACTACCTAGGATATTTCTAGAAAACTAGCTGATTTCCGGTGCCAAATTCGTACGTAGAATCCCTGCTAGATTTTTTTAACAGGGTAAATCCTGGCAATTTCACAACATTTTACAATACCATATAAAAAATATGATTATGTTGGTATAGTAATTGTATAAACATCATAGACGATATCCCTTCAACGTCAGATGGTATAGTAATTTTTATTATAACTTTATCCTCAGTGTAAGGTCCTAAGTCTATTATATCAACGAATAAACTAAATGGGACTCTAGAACTATCTAGGAACGAAGCTAGGAAATTGTCTACTTCCAAATTACTGCATAGGATCTTAACTGGACTTTTCGTTTCGTTTGATTAAAAGATTTAAAATAAGCTATAGTAATGAAATTTACAAAACTCACCTTTTTACGATCCATTTTCACGCAGAGAACAAGTATTTACAGTTGAGTATCTGAAATATATTATATAATTACATATAATAATTTATTATTATATTCATTGCGTATGTTAAAATGGTGCAAGTGAAATTCCTGTAGAGGTCGCCTCTATTTACAATTTTAGGTGTAAATTTAACAAAAATCTGATATGTATTAATTTAAATACTCATTCGTATGTGAGATCTTGTGTTTTATATAAACAAATAATTAAATAAATTGTGAAAAAAGAGTAATTGAAGAAATTGCGTAAAACTTTGGTGAATAAAAAAAACGCTTTTTTCGACAAATACATTGAAAGTACTACTTTTCGCTAATTGTTAGCATATTTTGTTATTCCAAAAAATTTTACTTTTAAATGACAGTAATTTTAATTTACTAATTAAATAACAAATTTAATCTAATTCATTGTTTAAAACTCGTTATTTAATTCATAATTTCATACGTACTATAGTAACTTTGTGATTACTTTAAGAATGAAATTAAAATCGGCATCAAAACTGCTTCAAGTACTGTCACTTTTACCCCATATCAAGGACAATTACCGTAAAAAAGAAGTTTATTACAAGTATACTTTAATCTTGTTTTTTGTATTATTACTTGGAAATATTTTCGAAGCAAAGTAAAATATTTACTTTTTTAATAATTTATAAAATTATAATAACATTGCATAACAGTTAAACAAATATTTATAAGAAAAATAATATATAAATTAATTCTGAAATTAAAATTATTATTAAAATGAACTTTATCGCGCCTTTTCAGAAAATAATTACTTGTGCAAATAAACTTTGTTTTTATAGGAAGAAAAACTTGCTGAACCTAGACCCTACATTCGTAAGAACAAATATTTATTTGTGACGGTAATGAGTTGCTGTTATGTTATACAAAGAAAAAGGTATTCCTAACATTTTGAAATGTGGCATGATAAAATATCTCATACAGATTATGATAATAATTATTTATTTTTTATTTCATTAAAATAAATCAAGAAATATAGTGAAAATAAGAAACAATTTGTTGTATTGGAAGGTTCAAATTTTAATTAATTTTTGCATCTTCAATACTACTTATTATTTTACTTGTCATTAAAATAGTTAAATTGATAAGATTTATACATAAGAATTTAATTTTATATTTTCCTTAATTACTTAGAACACCGCGAAAAAAGGAATATAAATTACTATTTTTTCATACCAAATTAAGGATATATTGGAAAATTAAACGTTATCGCTACCAATAATGATAAAATTTAAAAATTTAATACAAAAATGTTAAAAATAACTCTTACGATTATTATTTTTACTGTTTTTAATAGTAAAAATTTTCACTCCTTGGACGTATCCCTACATTAATATGAAATATTTTAAATTTTACTATTACTTTTATCTCAGTGCGTACAATAAAAAATAACGTTCTTTTCAAATTGCTCCTCACAACTTCTTCAATTAAACAAAAAAATATCACAACATCCTAGTCATTAATATTCCAAGTTTAGGTTCTTTTTCATAAAAAGCTTCTTTACACGATAACACGGTTTATCAATATTCCAATCATATACCCTATAAGGGAATAATATCCCAAGGACATTACATGCATATTATTTGTATAGTAAGATAATGTTCTTAAAATATTATTTAATATAAATATATTAAATAATATCCCAGGAATATGCTTTGAATATTCTATGTTGACTTCCCAAGGATATTACTTTAATATTCCAGGAATATTTTCTATTAGTTTTGAGACATTTTTAAAAACTTTAAAAACTGAATTTAAATCACGCGAAACTGAAATAACATCTAAAAACTATTTCCTCATGATTTAAAGTTTTTTTCCTTAAATTTGTTAATAATATTCCAAAAATGTTATAGAAATACCCCTGGGCTATTATTCGAAAAGGACACATCACATTCATAGTACATTCCTGCGATATTATTTTGATATTCCAGAAATGTTCTTCCGATATTATTTAATATTAAATAATATCACTCCCTTATAGGGTATCAATTACCGATATAACCTATAATCATTTATTCACCCCCAATTGTTCCGAAAATTTCATTCACCGAATGAACACTAAAGCCAACAAATATGAACCGTACAAAAATATCAATTCAACAAACGAAACCATCCCAAACTCTCGGCTCGACTTGCCCGCTTCTAAAACCGTCCCTTTATTATATTATCGCATTATCTTTTATCTCACATTCATGTCGTAAAACCTTTCTCGCAGCATAAAGAACAATTCATATGCGTGCACACATTTGCGTACAAAAAAAAAATTAAAAAAAAAAAAGAAGAAAAATGTATTATCCTTTACTCCAGGAGTCAGGCATTGTAAAGGGCAAATGTTCGCTTCATTGGTTTCGCCAAATTCCACCGATGATTCACGTTATTTGTCTTAAAGGCGCCGCGGTATCTATATTATTTCCCAATTCCTTATACCGCTCGCGCACTGTGAAAAAGTTACGCTCGGTAGCGGAAAAAGAAAAAAAAAAATTGCATACTTACAAACAGTCATCGAAGGCATTCCGCGATCGTCGCTGGTACCATCCATAATAACGCACGGCGCGTACACCAAACAAGCGCAGCATTTAATAACGCAACTTGAAAAATAACATAAATAAACATTGGTCGGGACGCGGCCGCGTCGAACGCGCGCGTTGCGTTTATTGAAACGAAACGTAAACCGCGATCGCTCCCGATATTACCATGATAGCGCGCAAAAAAAAGCTTTTCGTGGCGTTACCCGGCGGTCGGAATTTCGAAAACACCTGTAAAAGTTGCCATCGGAGGATCGGGCCCGATACTGGAGGAAGATGCGACCGACAGGTTAGTTGAGATCGGCATAGGAAAAGAGAAAGAGGAATATAGAAAGTAAAAAAGAAGATGGAAACGGAAAGCCAGAGGGGGAGAGAGCGAGAGCAACGTCGAGCGAGCGAGAGAGGGTGCGGTGGACGGGCGGCAGAGGGAGGGGGGGGGTCAGGTAAATTCCCTACCATCATGCTCATAAATTGCTTCTCCCGTAGCCTGCAATGAATGCTACAGCATCCAGTTTTCAGTAACAGGTTGTCAAATCTTTTCTTTCCTCGGTCAAAAAGTGCACGCTTATTTCAGTCATTGAAACGTTAATTGAACATTTTTTTGCCATTGCCAATTCGGCGTGGTCGAGTCGATGCGAAATCGCGCATGGTTCTCTTTTTTTTTTTTTTTTTTTTTTTTTGTTGAAATTTATATTGAAATTATGGAACTATAAAATGAAACGTTTTTAAAATTGAGAACATAAAAAAAGAAATGTTTGTAAATATTCGGAAGGTCAGATTAATAAAATAAAAACATTAATATTGTTTATTTGCGACCAAAGGGCATAGGAATTTATGTAAATACAAAACAGCAACAAAGTTTTTGTGTATTTTTTCTTTTTAAAAGCGTTTCATTTTTCCGTACCATATTGAAATTTCGGATGTTGAATAGAACCCTTTTTTTTGTTTGACCGATGAAATAATTGCGTGGGAATGAACAATGGAAATTAATGTTGCTGTGCAAATTTTCATTTTTTTTCAGAGGACTATTGAAAAAGATCTTTTTAATCGCATTTATGGCTTTATTGTATATCCAAAATGGGTGTACGATGGTGTAAAGATGAAAAAAAATCCCGGAAACCCATTTTCCAGGAATAAATGTATTTGTAAAAGGATGAATATATCATGCGCATTCCACGATAGAAAGAGACGGCTAGTCTAGCGTATTGTTGCACTTTAGTATAATGTATCTGACAGCTATTTGTCAATGGTGGTTCAGTTAAATTGATTAACTGACAATTCCCGAAAAAATACGTACCTTAAATTTAAATGAAATTTATTTAATTTGTTGGACGGAGATTCTCACAAAGAAAAAACGTCATGCGCGCATTCTGCATTTTACTTTTACGGGGAACACGATGACTCATAACAAATTCCAGGGGAAAACTATAATTAATTTAATATCGGTTATGGTAATCTTTAACGAAACTTGGGAAAAAAGTTCAATTTCAGTATACTCCGAGTAGTTTCTTTAATGGAAACTGAAAAAAAAAAATTTTAGTTATTCTTTTAAAATATTGATTATAAAAAATAAATTTGAGTTACAGGTTGTAACACACACACACATACACACACACAATATAAAAAAAGAACTTAATTTGTTCATTTAAACTTCGAAATTTTAATACTTATTTGTATAATTTGTATTCGACTTTTACGTAATTTGCTTTATCACATTGAGTAATTAATAAACAAATAAAGTAAAGACAATTAATGATACAATTACAACGAAATGAAACGATTTATAAACTTATTACAATTATAAAGTATCCCGAACGAAATATAAATAAGAATTTATCGCATTAAATTTCGTTTGTCATTGTCATAGAGAAACTCTTTAAAATGAAATTTAACTGTTCGACTAGAAATAAAAGGAGAATAAAAGATAATTGTATATTCTTATTGTAATAACTGCATCGTGAAAATTGTATCGTAAAAATGTTATGATATGAAATTGAAAAAAAATCGAACACATAAAACGGTGCAAATTATTCTATTCATATAGGCCGCCGGGGTATTTCAATTTTACTATTACATCGTTTAAATGTTAATATAACGATAGCATAATGACTTTTACGATACAATTTTCCGAACATTTTAAAGGATTTTTAAATCAATGGGGGAAAAACAATTTGACAATATAAGAATATTTTCCTGAATCAAGCGAATAATAATTAAAATTTTGATAAGATTTATTTGTATAATATTAATATTATAAAATAAAGTATTATATATTTTATTTACTTTATTTTTATTAAAATTTAAATATTATAAAAAACAAGATTAACATTTGATAAGAATAATATCTAATTATTTTTATAATTAATTTTATAATTTTTTTATACAAGTTCCTTTTTATCAATTTTATATTCTATGCTCGGTTAACAATTAATGTTACAAAAATATACGCGAATCTGCCATAATTCAGATGTTAAAAGTCTATTATAAAAGTGAAAATACTTTACATTTTTTTATATTTTTACAGTCGTAATTGTTTAATTTATTATTTTAATTTGAATAATTGAATTTCAATAATGTAAGATTTGATATTTAGTTGTTTAAATCGTATTACAATCTGTCATTCAATAAATTAATTTTCTGCAATGATCGGGATTATAAATAATATTGATAGAATGCTGTTATTTGTCGCCGGGGTGTAGTAAATCAGGGGCTCCGTTCACGAGTAACTGTGCATCAGAAAAGTTAGATGGGTAAAGATGATTCGTAGTGTAAGCTGACGTTGCAGTAAACCAATACTCGTACAGCATACATAACGTCAGATTAGTCATTAGTGGAAAGGAAACGAAATCTGAATAAAATAGATTATTCTTGAAAATGAATAGAACTCTTCATTGTCATCAAAATAAGCGTTGAAGAATTCCAAATTACCCTCTGGTACTGAAGTAGTTACTTAGTTAAAATGAAATGAAATGTACTTTAAGTACCGAAAAGCAAACTTGTAAAGTAAAGTATTGAACTTTTAAATTCTTATATCACTTCGGATTATTTTATTATTTGAAATACCTGAAAGAATGACTTTCAAGAAAAATAAATGAATAGATTTATTTAGTTTTATAATATTTATTCATAATAACAATGCTTGAACTAATTATAAGAAACACGACAATATCAAATATTATTTGAATCATATGTCTTCGCAATTTTTGACAGTTTTAATTCCTGCTCATTCAAAAATGTATATAAATTATATTTAAATGTACATGTATAAAGAATACATGTATGTAACTGTCACGATTGTGGTTGTTTTGGAAACCTTCCTCCAAATTAGTAACTAGTTACGTGTCTAAAAATCATTTGAAATCAAACATTTTTAACAATATTGGAGTGAAATTTAAAACTGATCAATTTTAAATTGGCTATGGTCAGAACTGATTTCTTTAAATTAATCAAAATAGCTGATACAGAGCCAGGAGCGTAAGTTATCTCTTGTGGAAATGAATGATGAAAAATGCTGAAAAAACTGAAAAATTTTAGCAGGTTTTCAGTGTTTTTCAATATTTTCTAGCAATTTTCAAATTATTCAGCATTTTTCAGCAAATTATTTCCATTGGGGGTTTTCCTCGAAACTAGCGTTTAGTTCGTTTTTAAAAACACTAACTATTGTTCCCAAAAATACCATTCAATCATGGAAAATGTCTCTAAAACTGCTCTATTTACAAAGATATATTTACAAAGCAATAACTTAACAATATGAAATAATAAATTTTTATCTCCTGTCCGTTTTGCCCACGCCTCGTTTGCCCGAGAACAAATGTTTCGGCATTTTGTTCCCAATAAACCGATCGGCTTCTCCCTTGAGACCCATCTTCGCAACCTTCTTTTTTAATGCCTTCGTGGCTATTGTTTTCAACTTGGCCTTCATCTAAAAATAGAATTAAAAATAATAATTATACAAATATTACATACAAATGTAAATATATGTATAATATATCATAATTGTACTTACAATATTATCCTTTATTCCCATTTCATCTCTTCCAGGTCTAGAAACACTTCTGTTTCTAGATCCCGATTGCATTCGCATCCGTTTTGCATCTGTTTGGCTGCGAGATTCCGATCTCATTCGTTTTCTCGTTTTCGTGAAGTTTGCCTACAATTTAAATTAATTTATATAAATAATTCATTCAACTGTTGCACAATATAATATAGGAATAAATATTGTAATTAATAAGAACACTAAGAGAAATATTATGGAAAAAATCCACTAATCTCTAGTAAACGAACCATATTGAGCAGATTTTCATTTTTTTTTCAAAGTTTAAATTAATTTTTGCCATAGTTATAATAGAGAACAAATTAAAATTGAACAGTTTGTTCAATTGTTTATTTTGTTCTGTGCAATTTTAAATTGTTCTCTATTATAACTATGGTAAAAATTAATCTGAACTTGGAAAAAATAAAAAAAAAAAATCTGCTCGATATGGTTCGTTCGCTAGAGATTATTGAAAATTTTCCATAATATTTTTTTTTATTTATTAAATATTTTCCATAATATTTCGCTCAGGGTAGTTAAATTTGAATCTACTAGAATAAATTTTGCGTTCCCTACGGGCATGGTGCTTTTAAACATTTTTTTTTTCATAAGCACAATAAATTTTTTATTCATTAAAATTTTTTGCTTAAAAATCCCTTCATACGAATAATTTACTTTCTCTTGGCATTTATATTTGGCGCCCATTTTATCCAACAACTTGAGCTTTACTTTTTAAGAAAGAATAATATAATATATATGTATTATAAATTGTAATAATATTAAAATATACTTACGTCTTCAGTTCCATCCATATCTACACCAAGATTCTCCATTTGTTCCCTTAATTTTGTAACTGATCTGTCGCGTAATTTCGCAGCGGAAGTTCGAGGCAATTTTGGTTTGGATGTAGAGTCAACACGTGATTCGTGCTTAATAATCTTCTTCTTTTCTCGTATCTGTTTAGCCAATTTAGAAATCTCTTTCATTGCCTCGCTCATTTCCGGATGTTTAATATCATATAAACCAGCTTCTGTACGCAGTGCTTCTTCCTTTTCCAGTTCGCTGAATTTCTATAGAAAAATAAAAATGTTTAATATTAAATGAAATTATTATTTAATATATAACTTACAAAATAAGAAACTGAGTTGAATATGTACCTCTAGTAAATCAGGGCTCACATAATCCATGATATTATGTCCTTCCCAGAGTTCAGGGATTACATCAAACTTCTGATCCCCTTCAATATCATACCTCTTCTTAAAATCTAAGATATAATCGTCTCCCAGTTCCTCTTCAATTTCTCGTTCTAATTTAAATGTTCTTTCGGTTTTCTTGACTCCAGCTTGTTTCTTTTTAATTACACTTTCCGGGACAGAGGCCGGTCTTTCTTTATTATCTCTTGGAACTGGTTGAGCAATATGTAAACGATTTAAAATTCCGTCAACCTGTCGAAATGAAAAATAACATCATGTTATGTCTTTCTCATTATTTCGATATATATTGTAATTAATATGTATATTAATAAAAAATCTTCGTCTCTGGGGAGTTTTGGATAAATGGCATGTTTCATACCCCCCATGACGAAAAATTATGTATGCACCAAGGGAGATTCACAAAAATCCACATCTCGTGCCATTACAAATTGTAAACTTATTTTGTAACAAGTGCACAGAAACTGCCTTGTCTCCATCCTGTTTAGATGATGGAAACCAGATGATTATAGACAAGGACGAAAACTTGCTGGTTACCAAGGAAACGCGGATGGAAAGTAATGATTTCTCAACCTAGGACGGAAACTAGCAAGTTTCTGTCCACGTCTCCTTGGACTCAGGCTTTGTTCTCGACTTCGTCTCACATGGCCAACATCGCACTCATCTATAATCACTGTATATATACTCCATCTTTGGTGCATAATATACTAATTTATTTGTATTTAACTAAAACATTTATAATTGAAATTAAATTTTTTAAAACAATAAGAACCTTTCTACTCTTCATCTTTTGATCAACTCTGAACGCAAGTAATCGTTCACAAGCGTCATTTTTCACATCCATTATTCCAAAATCTGTGACGGTACTCATCTCAAATAAAGGAACATTTTCATTGTTTTCTAAGAATTTCAAAACTTCTCTCTTTTCTGGGGGAAGTTCGTCTAATCTAACAATATCAACTTTGTTGAGTACAGTCAACAATGGCTTTCCCGTGAATAAAGGTTTTATAGAATCGAACAATTTCACCTAAAAAATAAATGAAAACAGTTATCTGTATTGTACAATTGAGAAAATAACTGTGCTACAAATTTTACAAATGAAATAACAATATTACTTGTTCTTCAAGAGAATGTCCGCATTGCTCCGAAACGTCGAAGAAATACAAAATGCAGGCTTTTAAATGCGCCAGAGCAGTGACAGCTTGCATTTCAATAACGTTTCTTTCCTCCAGGGAATGATCAAGAATTCCAGGAGTATCGATTACTTGATAACGATTATATTTGTAGTCTGTATGTCCAACATAAAGAGACTTTGTAGTGAAAGCATATGGTTGTACTTCCACATCAGCACGAGTAATCTGTAACAGAAGTAATCAATGTAATCTATTGTAAACACATTTTATTCAGGTATATAAATAATATTTTTATGGTTTGGTCAATTACCAATTTGAAGACAAAAATTAAAACATCATTACAAAATCATGACAAATCTCTACGCAGAATTCAAAAACATACTTCTAATATAATTTTGTTATTAAATATTTATTATTAAAACTTATTTTCATACCTTATTAATAAAACTACTTTTTCCAACATTTGGAAATCCGCAAATAACAAGTGTTCTGGTGTAAGGGTCAATGCTGGGCAACCTAGCTAAATGCTGACGTACTTGTTCCAAATACGTTAAATTTGGACCTTGCCTCTTCATAATAGTAGCCATACGTCCCAAACCAGCTTTTTTGAGCTGTTTACAGCGATAAAGTGAATCGCCATATTTCAATAAACGTACATATTCTTTTGCAACGCTGAAAATAAATTATACAATTGTAATAACATTTAATTGTTAAAATGACATTTCATAAAAAAAAAATATCAATATTTATTGTTAAATAAATTGGGATGTATATAAATTGTCAACTTACTTGTCAATTAAAAGTCTAGCAGTGTTTATCTGACCCAAAGCTAATTTATAATGATCTTTATCATATAATACATTCATTAAGTCTGCGTAAAATGGATGAACATCGTCCAGCTTTGGAAATTCTTGTATGATTTGACTTAATCTATCGTGAAGAGTTTGCTGCGCAAATTTCACCTTGCGAGTATAAAATTCACGAATACGACTGATCTTATAATTAGCATGGATAACAGTTGGTGTTTTGCGTTGAACTTTTGATAATGTGATATCAACGAATTCCTAGAAGAAAACAAATATTTAGTAAAGAATTGTTTATGTAAATGAGAAATCAGTTAACATTTTATTTACGTTTTAATACATTTACATTATAACAAATTAGATTAAATTTTAACATAGACATTATCAATGGTAACTAACCCATAACTGTTTATTATTTTTATAAAAGACAATTTAATTTGTTCCTCAAACTGTTAAAGTGCTTAAATAGTTATCATACAATAGCTTCTTTTTTGTAAATAAAGTATCTAGATTTTGATAATTAATAAAAGTCTGGTGTTTTATGACCTCAACAATGATTTCCAAAAGACATAACAGTATGATAATTGGTGCTGTTACAATAATCATTGTGAAATAATTGAATTATTTATTGAATAATTAAAATGAATTAAAAATATAACAGTGATAATTCACTATGCGGATATTTATAAATGTATAAATTATGCAATAGAATAATCAATAAATAATATAGAGTATCTAATATAGATTTGTATACTTACTTTTGCTGTTGGTACAACAGTGATTTTTTTGAAATTATACATAGAAGATGCCATTTTTTATATTATTATTTTAATTAATACCGAAAAACTTGTATAATTCTGATGAAAACACGTGGTCAAACTCGCTATTATAATTTTAAGGTTATAATTCAACACGTTCTGAAACGTGTTAAATAATTTTAACAAAATAAACTTTGATATTTATTTAATTCTTGAGTACTCGATAAAATTAATAATCACAGTTTTATGATTAGATTATGTTGGATATAAAACGAAGAACCCGAAAACACATGTGTTTGATTTTACGATCGGTAGAAAAGACCGTAAACTATGAGACGGAGATTGAGTGAATCCAGGGGGTGCAAACACTCTCCTAAACCTGTGGCTACGGTTTTATGCTTATAACGACATCTACGCTAAGACCCCTAAAAGTAGAACTAAAATTTACCGCGCCAAATTCAAAATGCTTTCTTTATTAATTCTTTACTTATTATTTCCTTACTAAGTATTTTAAATAAAAAAAAAAAAAAAAAAAAATAAAAAAAAAAATTCAATGGGTGGTAATTTAATAAATAAACAACTATTTAAATGAGTTGCGCAATTTATTTAGTACATTTAAAATAAAATGTCATAATACATAAAATATGAGACAGATATTTGTATTAATGTTTCTTACTTATATACATATTACAATTTTATATATTGCAATTAATATATAAATATGGCAATTTACAATTTACAAATTTTGATTAATAAATAATACATAACATAATTTAACTAGTTATAAGTAGCGCTTTAAAAAATAGAACAATTAATTTTAATTATAAAAATAAAACAATTTAATTAGTTTGTAACATTTTTTCCCTTTTTTTTCTTTATACTGAAGTGATAGAAAAATTACCAAATTTTATACGATGGCATTTTGGACGATGTTTTGCATCCAGGAATTTTGCTTAAAAAGCAACCTTCTCACCATTTGCTTAAAAAAAAAGAAGTTAAGGTGATGCAGTAAGTCTGCTGCCACGGAGTTAGTGTTTTTGTAATTATTATTCTGTAAATGCTGATTTGATGTTTGCAATTGATTCAGCATATTTTTTAGACATGGGAAAATTGTATTCAATTAAAAAGTCTGAATTTTTAAATCAATTTTAAGTGAATTTAGGGACCGCGTTTTTTTAACACCTAAAAAACGCGGTCCCTAAATTTGCTTGAAACTAATGATAAAAATTCAGTTACATCATTGTTAAATAATCTCTCCGATTGAGAAAATGTGCTGAATCAACAACATCAATTAATTCTCATTCATTTTAATAAAAACGAATAACAACCTAATCTAGTAATTAACGCTTACGGCATCAACTTAAGGCAGGTTACAAACGAAACAACCGAATAGAAATAACCAATGAAAATATACATGCGCTAAACATGTGCGCAATTGCGCTATAACGAAAATGAGAGCGTGTCCGGTCTCGAACATAAGTGGCGTTTTCGAGTAGCATTCAGCTTCAGGCGGAATGAAGTTTATCACTTGTTCTGACCATTATCATGCTTCGGGGGAGAAAAGGACAGAACTTCATTCCGCCTGAAGCTGAATGCTACTCAAAAACGCCAAAGGAAAATGGGAGCTTCGAGTGTATTGGGATTATTATTGTTTTATTTTTATTAACTCCATTATATCAGTTGATTTTTGAAAATTAATAACTTTTATGTTTAGCATTAAATATAAATATATTCTAATTATGTCAGTAATAAATATATGGTAAATTTTGAAATTTGTGTTTACGATTTATGTAAATTATTCAGCATAATGAGGAGTTAGATTTACGTAAATTTTGTGCAACGAGTTTACATAAAATTTACATAAAGTTGGCTATTAGGGTAGTTATTCCTAGCGTTTTTTCTTGGACGGTTCTGTCAGGTTCTGTAGTTCCGGAACCTACATCAGAACCAACTGAATTATGTGTATCGAATATACAATGTACACTTATTTTATTCAAAGTGCACATTCTATATGCATGTCATGTACTAGCCCTAATGGCAACAAATATTTATAAAACATTTTTCGTAAATATATTATAAATATTAAAATGTCCACCGTATAATATTTATGTTATATTCCATTTATATTTCAAAATATTTATATAATATTGTACAATAATATTCCCTAGAGATATCGTACGATATCCCACAGACATTTCCAAATAATATCTTCATGTCCAGTCCCAAAAATATTCTTAGTATATTATTGGGAGATTAAATGTCCTAGGTATATACCACAGATATTTCTGGGATTGGACATAAAGATATTATTTGAAAATATTTGTGGGATATCGTACGATATCTCTTCCTACTAGGGTTGCACTAAATTATGTGATATATTACATTAATATTACAAAATATTTATAAAATATTACAAAAATATAATAGTGCGAATATTTGAATATTTAAAAAAATTTTTTTAATTTTTAAAAACAATATTGATAAAATATATAAATTTATGCGCTATAAGGGATGGTGTATTTCTCTTTGTATGATAAATACATTTATCTATTTATTTATTATTTTATTAATAAACAAGGAAATGCTTCCCTAACAGAAATAAATATTTCTGGAACGTTCCGACATATTTTATAAAAATGTTCTAATACAAAATTTTTTCACCCGGATATTAGTATATTTTTGGTTTTTATAGTTTAATGATAAATGTTATTAAGGTGAAATGTCAGTGCTATATTCACGGAATCAGTACTGGGGGTCTATTCTTGAATTTACACGTGCGCAGAAACGTTTAAATTTGAACGCGTTTAAGACGGTTCGTCGTTGCCGGCTCGTCCCAACACGTTCATATTTAAACGTTTTTGCGCACGTGTAAATT
>JABFPN010001120.1:0-32936 GCA_022817305.1 Leptoteleia sp. ZL-2020
GCATGCATGCGTGCAGACCTCTCTGTGTTATATAGATGGTAAATGTGTTCTGAAACACAGACAGGTCTGCACGCGTGCATGCACGCGGACCTATCGGAAGCACCCATTATAATATTTTGTGAGAATTTGTCTCTTTTCTTTTTCATTTAATGATAACTTGAAAGAGAGAAATGAAACATCAATAATATTTTCTGAATATCATTTCCGAATACGCCACAAGTATTTGAAATGCGCGCACATCCGCGGCAAATATAAATATCAAGAGTACATGAATTATTCGTATGAACGGATTTGTAAGTAAAAAATTTTGTAACAATAAATGTGTTCCATTCGGCATTTGACATTACAGTATTGTTTGCGCATAAGATCCTAAAGATCGTGGTATCAAAAAAAAACCTGTTCCATCATAACCAGAAGTTAAACCCACAGTTCGCAACACTATTTTTATTTAAAAAAATTATACAAATTGAAGACAGATAATAATAAATATTTAATTATAACTCGGTATTGTTTTTCTTGTCAAACTTTATTTATATTAAAGAGAAAATGTATTTAAGAAGTATTGAAAAGTATTAATGAACTGAGAGTTATACATATTTAAATTTGCTACTGTGTCAATTAGTTTAATTGTACCAACTTCAGATGGTGTTGAAATCGGCGTAAAAAAAGTTGACTCATTGGGCGTATGGAAGTTTGCACTTCCTGTTGCCTGATGTTGCCGTCTTTATTTTTCAACCAGTTAATAAAGGATGCACTTATGTAATGAGAATCATCTGTCTTTTATTAACTGAACGAGTTGTTGAAGAATGAAAACAGCATATTATAATCTCTTACACATGGCATTCTATTGCGCGTTGTGCATTAGTGTGCTAAATTGTGAGACGGTGTTACAATCTGGCATTCTTATTTGGTTGAGATACTCGAATTAAAACAATTTTGTATATACAATATCATAAATTTAAATTTATACTAAATTGTTGTTAAAAAATGGGAGATTTTTTGGAAAGTCTAGGTCTAGGAACTGAAGTGCGTGAACTTAAATTAGGAGAAAGTTTTACGGATGACCGATCTGGTTTTCACACTTTAAAATGTAAGATATCTGTTTCCTGTTTTAAATATTTATAGTTTATTAAAAATTTATTAAACATTCCTGTTTATTTTGGCGGCGCTATTACCGTTTATCTTAATTATGATTTATTTATGGATGCTTATGATTAATAATTAAGAAACTAGGAGTTTATATTGTGAACGTAATTTGGACTTTTTGTCTATTTTGTAAACATGGTACTTTTAGCTTATTTTTAATCTTACATGAATACCGCTCTTGATTGCTTTTAAAAATCTTTGTTTCTTTCCTTTTGCGAGCATCAAACCTATATAGGCAAATGTAATTCATATTTAGAATTGTTTGGTTATATATAAACAATGTTTAACCCTTATTACTAGAAAATGGTAGTTTTTGTAATTTAAGATTGTCATATTTTGAACATACCATTCATGTACAACTACTTGTACATAACATATACATTTTTTTTGTAGTGTCTATTATTAAATTTCTTAAGCCCAGTTAAATGTGAACATTGATATAGGTATATTATGTGGTTTATATTATATTATTTATATATATTTATATGGTTAAACATGAAATCTGTATTGTTTATTGCAATGGACTTATCTTGACTCTTTAAAAAAATTGTACTTTTATAACAAATTACACTATCAATTAGATAATAATATTTAATATTTAAATTAAATATACATTTATGAAATTAAAATCAAATTAGATATATGAGAAATTAAGAAAAAGATATGGACATTTTTATTGTAATGATATTCAAATAATAACTTTCTCCCTTTAATATGTTTTTTAATATGTTTATAGTATTAATTATTGTTTTAAATTTAAAAATACATGACTTGAAAAATTGATCTAATATTTATAATAAAAACTGCATCTGAACAGGTTAGTAATTACTAATAAACAAAATGAAAAAAAAAAAAAATACTAATAAATTTCAACACATTATTAAGTACTATTAAATTTCAATTTATACAATATTAAGTTAAAATTTAATTAATACAATATTAAAAAAAATTTAATTGGCACAATATTAATTAAGATTTAATTGATAGAATGTTATATTAAACTTCAATTTATTAAATGAAAATGTAAAACTGATAAATGAATGAAATAAAGAATGAATAATATGAAAAAATCTAAATCTAATTAGACATTTTTATTGATGGTTAGAGTATTGTAAACAAAAAATGGGTTCTGTCAAATTTGATAGTTCTTGATAAATTTATTTTAGAATTGGGTTCTTGTTAAATTTTACATGTTATATTCGTCACTGAAAAAATCTTGCTATCGAACTAACCAACACATCTCGGAAATTTTCACTGTATGGAATCTTTTCATTTTGAATCAAGTTTTTTATGAAATTTTACAGAATATGCATAGTGTGAAATTTTATTTTGATTTAACTATTTTTAATGTGATTAATAAACATTTGTAGATATTTCGATAAATGTTGATATAGTATAAATATAAAAGTTGTATTCTCAGGTAATTATATTGGGAATGGATATTTATTTAAATAATAACATTTAATTTTGTAATTATAAAGAAAGCTTTTAGAATTGCAGTGAAGAATAAAATTATATACATGAATGGCATAATTAATGTTAATTAAATGTTGAATACACATTTTAGTTTAATTTATTTTAACAGATGATTTTAAGCCTGCGAGTGTGGATGAATCAAAAATGGTTACACTTGATGTGGGTAGCAATAATACGATGACTGTAACTGTACCAAATTTAGATGGTACAACTAAAACTGTTTTCAAAGGATCAGAAAAACTTTGTCAAAAGGAATGCATTTTAATCATTGATCATGTTACTGGAGAAATAATACTTGAAAGATTATCTTCAAATATACAAGTGAAGAAAACTAGGTATGTATACAAGGATATTAATTATGTTACCAATTTTCTTTAATCGAATAATTTAATTCTATTAATGTCGATTATCTCAATTTTTTAGAAATGAAAATGGCAATTCTAATTCAACACCTGTAACTCCAAATGAGTTGAAGAGTAGTCCAGAATCAAGTAAAGGTAGTCCAGAAAGTAAAACATGGTCAACGGAATATACACAATCTAAAAAGAGTCCTCTTGAAGAAGATGTAACAAGTCCTGCAAATAGCAGATCAAATAGTAGGACCAAAGTGGTTAGTGGTAAGAAGAAGAAGCCAACGTTTGAATTACCCGGAAAGAAAATTCCTGGCCGTTTTTCACCTTATCTTTCGAACAAAAAAAGTATTAGTCCAACAAATATTAGTAACAGGTAAGATTAAATTATTTAATATCACTGTTACTGAGCAAAATTATTTAAGACAATTAAGCTAATTGTAAATTTTAAATTATAAATAAACCTTTTTTTCATTTATAATAACTTACTTATTTTATTTCAGTCCTCCATTAGCTCAAATGCCAGGAAGTCTACCAGTGATAGGAATGGAAGATGACTTCTCTTTATCTCCTATGTCAGATGCTGCTCCTCCGATTTCACAAAACCTGCTACCTGTGCCACCAAAATCTTCCCCAATATCTATTCAAGAAGTACATACATTTAAAATTACTGAAGAAACATCGCGTTGTTCTCTGAGTGATACAAGTTCAAGTAGTAGCTCAAGTTCGTCGGGTAGTTCTGACACCAGTGATAATGAATCTGATAATGAAACAGAACCGGTGTTGCCAAAACCAAATAATGGTACGTCTTTAGTAACAATCAATTCTTATTAAGGGCTTAATTGAAATTTATACCTTCTTTAATACCACTTTGTACTTTCAAGTTCCACAAATTTTATGCCTGATTTACATAAAGTGTTGAAAACAATTTAAAGTTGGAAGAATAGATAGATATTATCATCACAAATGAGTGTTTTGTTGTTTGGTTACATGTGATCTTATCTGTAAGGCAAATGTAACCAACCAATATCTTATACTATATACAAAATTTATAAAGATAATTTGGATTAAGATATATCGTTTCTATTTTTCAGAATTACCAATAATGCCAAACAATTTACTCAACGATGATTTGAAGTTGTCGGAAACCGAATCCGAAAGTGACTGAATGAGAACTTAAATTATAAAATTCATCGTGAAAGTTTTTGGAAAAAACTTACTTTTGCAATAAATACATCAATGTATATACTCGTTCTTGATTTCTAATTGTATATTTTACTAAACTGTACATAATGTACTAAAAATCTTTAAATGCTGCAAATGAAAGAAATATGTATATGTATATAGAAATATCTATATATATGTATATATGGGTGAATGGATTGTCAGAGTTTGTATACTTTTGTTCATATGCTATCGTATGTACAAATTGTAAAAATATTAATATAAAGGAAAATGATAATATATTAAAAGAGTGAGCGCGTCAAACGAAAAAAATTATTATTTCGTTAGATTTCGATACTTAAACTTGATCATTCATTTCTAATAAGTTTTTTGAAGGAGGTGGGGTTGCAGCTGTGTTATTTAGTTTTTAAGAGAATGTCAAACTTAATTATATAAATCGCCTTAAAGGATTAGTGCCTTTTTAATTAATATCAACATTACAATTTATTGGATCATTCCCTTCCGAATGCCTTTTAAAGTGAAAAGGAAGAAAAATTAAACACCTATATTTTGGCGGGAAGATAAGAATTTATACTTTCCAATCAAGTTTAACATACTCTTAATATTTTTTAAATCTTTGTTACCAGCTGTTTACATTAATTAAAATCTTGATCTGATGTGAAATCAAATTATAAATTAATAAGTTTAATTATGCATTTAATGAATTCTTAAATTGCCAATCGCATCTGTTTTACAAACAATGTTTCATTTTTCATGTGTGATAAATGAGAGAAAATTGTATATCGGGAATCGTTAGTGTCACTGTATAATATGTATGTGATATTTCGATAAGTAATATGAAATTTGTTCAAAGGCAATATATTTTTAAACTTTTGTCTTTAAAAATAAGCACTTGTGCATTCAGGAATCGTAATATCTTCTCTTGTAATATTCCTAGCATTAATATTGTAATGATAAGCATAAATGAAAATTTACACACGATTCTTGTTACGAATACGTCTGTATACAAAAAGAGAAAAAAAACATAAACAAAGAAATAAAAATTAAATTATCAGAATATCCGACTTTTTATTTTAAAACGTCTGATTGTTTTAAGCAGCGATGAAGTGACAAAAATCCTTTTCATGAAGAAGTATGATAAAGTGGGATCAATTAAAGTTCACTTTATGTTCTCAAGGTTAAGAGCTTTCGACACCGTCTTTATGAATTGCAATGCAAAAAATATTTTACATAGATTAATTCCGAGAACGAAGCAAAATTTACAAAATTAGGAATGGTTTATTTCGATCGAATGAAACTTAAACTTTTTCAAAGTATGCGTGTATACAAGCAAACGGCATGATATGACGTAATTGTACTATCATTGTAATACACCTGCATTCCGTTTTTGTTCCTACTTGTGATTTGGACACGTTTTAAACAACTTGGAAAAGTCAGAGAGGGGAGAGTCCCTCCTCTGCATTTCAAGAGAGGGGAGAGATCTGTTCGAATCTGTAGAACCATTAATCGGTATTGGTTACTCGCTAGTGAGCACGAGTCGTCTGAATTTGATTATTATTGATAATGTTTGTTCGCGCTCAGTGTCATGTAATGAGAATATTTTATACATTTAAACGCGAACTCGCGCTATATTTATAGTCCTGCATTTGGTCACGTTTTTTGCTTCGTAAAATGAGTATGAGAAATGATATTTTGTTAAAAGATAGTTCACAAGTTGTTATCAAAAAAGATGATAAAATGGAACAAAGGTAAAAATACGTTTACATTATTAGTTGCATTTTTGTTTTTTATCCATATATAATAAGGCGTATTTAATTATAATAACTATGTACTTAATAAACTAGGATATATTTAATTATAATATATTCTAGCTTATCTTATGTTATAAATGATACAATTGTCTTTTTAATATTTATTTGTTAATAAAAATTGAACTTAAATTCATGAAAACTAATTGATATTAAAATTATGTTTCTCTTTGTTATTAACTTTGTTTCATTATAGAAATTTACTTCTTGGAGGAAACGCTGGACAGCAACCAATTAAACCGACTTTGAAAGATGTTTTCCCACAAGTAATTTTTATTTCACCTTATATTTTATAAAATTTCACTTTTTATCACGCGGTAAAAAGTTATCTTGATAAATAATATTTAATATCAGGAAAAAAGCGATTATTACGTTTTAAGTTGGAAATTTACTGTAATTAAAAATTTGTTCGACAAATTTAATTTTAATGTATTATTCATTTCATTGTAAAATATTCCTTTATTATGAAATTAATTAGATCTTTTTGTTTAAGATCATAGCAACTTTTATTATCAATGGTATAGTAATACCAGCTGGAATAAATATGGCATATAGTACAGTTTTGATTAATGGTCTACAAACTGGAAATGACGGTATTACGAAAATAAATGAACATGAAGCATCCTGGATAGGTATATGAATAAAGATCATTTATTTAATATTTTAAATTTTATATCGTACTAATAAAAATGTTTTTAAATTATTTTTTAATTAAATCTTGCTTAGAAATTTAAAGTTATAATTGACTTAACATAAATCTGTTTTATGAAACAATGAACATAAATCAACATTTGTTTAATTAGTACAGCAAAACGCATAATTCATTCATATCAGCAAAATGCATTAAAAATGAATCTAATACAAATAATACTCGTGTAATATACTTTGTCTGTTATCTTAAATCAATTATTTATTGTTGAATGGGAATTCCTCCGTTCATTAGAAAATATTTTTAAAATATAGATATGAAAATTTTTGTCTGCATGGTAAAAATATTGCTTTTGAATTGTAATAAAATTTATTTTTTAACGAATTGAAACACTTATATATTATATGAGTTACACACTTATGATTGTTTGATATGACTCTAATGAAATGTCTATTTTTATTGTTGTTGAATAAACATTGAAAGTAACAATGGCTTGAACGTGCAAATTTTTTTAAAAAGTTTATTTAAAATAGCATAATTTTTCTTAATGTAACTATTTAATAATTTGTTTTTATATATTATTTGATAATTATTACTAAAATTTTGTTATACATTTTTTTATCTGTTTTCCACTTTTATATTTGCACTGTAAAATATAAATGTTCAAAAAATACAATTTTGATTTTATCCGCTACATCTTAACACAATGTCAAAAAATTGTAATTCTCTTTCATCACTTTTAACATATGCTAAAATTCTAATTTTATCTTATTAAAACAAAAGCATTAATTCCAGCTATATATTAACAAACTTATTTTAACGTATTTTATTGTTACGACTATTTTGAAAGACAACTTCAAAGCAAATATTAAAGTAAAAAAATTGTTTTCTTATTTACAAGTGTTACATAAAGTATATATTTTACTTGTATCAAACGTAACATTATATTACCTTAATTTAAATATTTGTTTCATGAATCACATTTGAAGGAATTAAAACACGAAATTTTGTCGTAGACATAATCACTGGAGTTACTTTGTATATATATATATATATATTAATTAATTTATTTTAATATTTATTTCAAGTAAAAGCACTATAAGTTTAAGCAAATGTTGCTTAATTTCAGTCGGAGACAAAAGAACATTAATTAAAATCTTCTGAAAAAAAATAAGAAATAATACAAACATTTTGTGTAGCCAGCCTGGTCACCATATCTGTGCCACTAGGATCATGTATATCCGGTCCTTTAATGGATAAATTTGGTCGAAGAGGGCTAGCTTTTATGTCTTGTATTCCCTGCGCCATATCATGGATATTACTTATAGTCGCAAACTCAATGACAGTAATCTATGCGTCTCGAATAATTTCTGGTTTCGGATCCGGATTGAGTACCGTTGGTTTGGTGTATATGACAGAAATTAGTCATCCTCAAGTCAGGCCAATGCTCCTTTGTTTCAACTCAATTTTCGTCGCTTTTGGAATCCTGATTGTATGTTGCTTTGGAGCATTCATGGATTGGCGCAATATGGCAATCATTTTTTTGGTGCTGGCTTGCGTTACTTTTTTAGGCCTTTTCTTTATACCCGAATCACCCTACTGGCTTTTGTATTTCAGTAAAGAGAAGTCAATGGAAAAGCGTATGAGACGCGTCGAAGAAAATCTAGAAAAATTAAATCCTAGAGAAAATGTATGTAAAATAAAATCTACATCTATTTATATATAATAACTAATTACGATCTTTTATATTTAACGTCGACTTTAATTCATAACTTTTACAATCTATTAAAGATCTATATTTTTCAATGCCTTTTCCAACATAGTTTGTAAAAGTATTAAGGTTCATCACAATTGTAAACATTTATTAATATGCAAAATAGTAATTGACAAGTATTGAAGACATAGATCTTTATTAGATTGTAAATAATAATTAAATATTATAAAATGTATAAGAAATAAATAATAAGTGATTTGCTTTATAATAATCATAAATAAATTGTAATTAATTATTTCAGATTTACAAACAAGAATGCGAACGTATCAAAGAAGTTAGAGAAAAACAAGCTCTGACAAAAAGGAGTTACGAAAATTTGACAGACTGCTATAATTATTACTATAAGGAGCTATCTCAGCCCAAATGCTATAAGCCTATACTGATTCTCTTATTTATTCTCACATTTCAGCAGTTGTCTGGCGTTTACGTGGTTATTTTCTATGCGATATCAGTTTTCCGGGAAATCGGAGGAACTTTTGGCAATGGTATGGATGAATTTGGCGCCCTTGTGCTACTTGGCGTTATTCGATTCACCATGAGCATTTTAACTTCGTACTTTAGCAAAATTTACGGCAGAAGATTTCTGAGCATCGTCAGTGGCCTTGGCATGTCCTTTTCCATGTTTTTTTCAGGGATGTACCTCTTCCTAACGTCGTCTTGCAGCGACAGCGATTTCAGTGAAACGTTAACCAATCAGAAGTGGCTACTGTTGGTAATAATATTATTTTACGTTTGTACCAGTTCGTGCGGTTTTATGGTCATTCCTTGGACACTCATTGGAGAATTGTTACCTACAAGTATTCGCGGATTTTTCAGTGGTCTGATGATCTCATTTGCTTATCTTATCATGTTCGGTGTGATTAAGGGTTATCCTTATGCACTGAAAGCGATGGGTGCTCAAAATGTTTTTTTCTTCTTCAGCGTAATGTCGCTACTTGCCACTAGTTTCGTCTACCTTTTCCTGCCTGAAACATTTGGCAAATCATTGTCAGAGATAGAACATTACTTTTCCAAAAGTAGTATTAAAAAAGAATGTCTTAATAAGGTGTAATTTATTAAGTAGAGAAAAGTTTTCAATTTCATGAATTCACAGTTTGAACATTGTAGGAATATTTTAAAAATTATACAGAATCAATTAATTTACATAAATTTAATTTTGTTAATTGTTCATCGTGATAACTAATTGAGACTTTGTATAATTTATATTCAAAAATAATTTTTGATTGAAACAAATTAGTTAAAGCTACTATTTTATATTCAATAAATATTGACATTTGAAACTTGATATTTAATAAATTTTGTGTAATGAAAAATTTACTAATTCTTTCTTTGATTCCGTATATTATATATGTACTGAAAGTAGGTTTAACGTATATTTAAATCTAAATTTCATGTAAATAATTTTATATAGAAAATTAATAAATTAATTTGTTGTAAACTTCAAAATAGTATTAATATCAAATAGTTTATCTTAAAATATTAATTTATTCTCTTAAAATATTAAAGCTTTATAAATCTGGATTCATATAAAAAGAGACAATATATAAAAGTTTACTTTGAAATTAATACATATAATTACAACAACAGTGACTGAATATTTTGCAATCAGCTACAAGTATAATTTTAAATATGTTATAGCCGTTATAATGTATATAGTGTGAAAATGGTATTTATAAAAAAATATTGAAGTATAATTACACATCTGAATGTGTTACATTGTTATCGTTGAATTGGAATATTCAGTTAACTATGCTTCACCTTGTGAAGAATTATAATACGTTACTAAATTTAACTGAAATTTAATTGTAAATTTTATTGCAATGCTTACGACAGACTTTAATTATGATTAAACAAAAAATGTTTTATTTAATTATAATGCGTATGCCAGATGTATAAAACAAAAGATTTTATACCAGTTGGTAAGATATGAATTCAAGAAAACTTGTGTTTACAATTTTATATAATAAAAAATGTACTTATTTAAATCCCAATTAAAAAAAAAACTAATTGAAGGTAATCAATTTGATGTAAAATAAGTTTTGTTCTTAAATTAATTTATTGCATTTAAAGAAAAATATGTGATTATTTCAATTATTTACATTTTTACATAAGTGTTAATTACTGTTTAAAAACGATGTCAGCACACTTTTCTTTACAATTAAATTTCAATTTTTTGTTACAATGTATTCTTTCATTGTATAAGAAATTCCTATGAATAATAGTTTTATACCATTTATTGCGTGATACCAATTTATCTTATATGTTTTATACAATTTGATACATAAAATTAAACAAGTTTGTCTACTAATGTGTTGGAATTATATTATCCCTTCCATTAAGCATGAATGTCATCAAGAACTTTACAAGTTTAAAAAAAAAACATGATAATTTTAGAATGTTTTGAAAACAGTCGTAACCGTTTATGTAACTCCTAAATATCATTTAAATGGTATCGGAACTTCTAAAGAACCTCTTCGATACTTGTCATTACCAAATAAGAGGTTTTTAAATATTCTTCATCATGCTGTTACATTTACCTAACTTTCACCCACTAATTTATGTTTACTAACAAAAAAAGTTCTTCGTTAAACTTGTACATTGCGTGTTTGTAACTTTTGTAAATTCCTTGTGTATATTGCAATTGCAATATTATTCCATTGCATATTTCTTTAACTATAATAAAAATATATTTGAATAAAATGTTGAAATATATTTCAAATAGCTCTCAATTATTAAATATTACATGAAGACAAAAGAAAAACTATATGAAAAAACAATATTAAAAAATTGTATTATTTTATAAACGGCTGTAACAACTTTTACATAAATTAAACATTTGTAAAATTTCAAAATTATAATTACAATATATTGTAAATATTACCGTAAAAATTTAATTATAAATATTTGAAAACAACAATAACACAAACAGTATCTCTTTTTTTTAGCGAAAAACAACATTTCATTGTTAAGCAATTGTAAACATGCAACAATGATCCTCTGTAAATACAAACAATCGTATTTACACCTACGCGTTTGCACGCACGCACACATATATGTACACATCCTGTTACACATAGCAAAGCCTGTGATAATACTACACGGTATACGCACCGAACTAGAGACTGTAACGTGAAAACAGGTTTTGACAGCAGTCTAACCTTAAACCTCTCGGAACACATTCGAATCATGAAACGCTGCGATGCCGCGACGAAGAAAGTAATTAAAATTAGTATTTAGGCTGTCTAAAAGATGATACTTTCGCGCCGAAAATTATTTATACAATTAACCGTTTGCATTACATATATTATTGTTGTGATTGTTATTGCAAAACGCGTGTTACAAACGAGTGATACATTTATTTTTAATCATAATGTTGAAACTAATGGTTTTACTTCCACAAAGTGGTCTCAAAAGGATATTGACCGGTAACAATTATTCTATTTCCTTCCTTTCATTTGTTCTTGCTTGTGTTTTATGCAATTTTTTTTTATACTTTAAGTTAAGAAATATGAAATCTTATTTTGCATTAAAATGTTATTCTAAATAAGATTTAAGAACATACGATGTAACTTATAAAATTTATATTTAAAGAACTTAACAACTACAGGAATAAAGTAAATAAAATTTTTAGGTATAAAAACCAGTTAATTTTCAGTCATTCTGTTATGCAATATTGTTAGAACTTTTTTATTTTTAATAAATACATTAATACAAATTGTGTAATTAATGTTATATAAACATTAATTATATTTTAATTATGGTAATGTATTACAATAATTATAATCACTGTAATATATGCAACAAATTGTAATGCACAGAATGACTTAGAAAAACAGGAAATTAAAAGAATTAAATGTTGTTATAAAAGAAACAGTTTTAAATAAAGTTATTTATGCCATCTAATAGTTTAAATCATGCAATGCAAGAATACGTACGGAAAAATTATTTCTTAAAGATAAAATCTGGTAGATGATCTCTTACAGTTTCTTACATAAATTGTGTATGATTTGAATTAACATTTCAACAAGAATTTCTGCATTTGCTTCTCTTAGCTTTCCATTCTTAATATAATATTATTTATTTATAAATAAAAACTAATTATTATAAAATAAAAAGTGTTAAGTTATTTATTTCTTATATTTATATATTAAAAATTATATAATTAATTAAATGAAATATTATAAAATGAAAAGGCATTTTTATTTCACAAGTTTAACACATCTTAATTATTTTATCACGTGTGATGTTTACTTTGATATATGATAAGTTTATTTTTAATATAGGTATATGTATATATATTAGATGACTTAACAAACTTAGACCTACTATTTGTTTTGCTACTCTTAAATGCTGGATTTTTTAATTAACACTTGCATGTAAAATTGTTACTTCTATCAAAATTCCATTTAATTTGATATCCCATAAGTTGTGTTTCACTTTTTTCTAATTTTTACCTCTATCCACTTTTTCTTAAAACCTTATACTGAATTTTTATATATAAAGATGATAATAAATTAAAACTTAAAAAAATATTTGTCAGGTTTGAAGAATGGATTAATAATTATGAACAAAATATTGATTACAATCTGGGTGTGAATGGAGAGCCTGCATATTTAAGTGGAGATGATAAAATTCAAGGAATGAAAGCTGTACAAACAAAATCTTTAAATGTGATACTTTCAAATAAAATTCCTTTGAAGCGGAAATTGGCGGATGCTCGCGATCCTTTGTAAGAATGCATTGACTACCTATTATTTTATTTATATGTATTTTATACATATTTATATTTATGTATAAAATAACTAATTACTTTGTTTTGCAGATGTAAAACTATTACTTACTATGATTCTTTGCCTAGTGCAAGTGTTGTGATCATTTTTTTTAATGAACCTTGGAGTGTTCTTTTGAGAACAGTATATAGCGTGTTAGAAGGCACTCCAACGCAATTGTTGAATGAAATTATTCTTGTTGATGATTGTAGTGATGAAGGTACATAGCGATTTCATGCTCAATTCACAATGTTAAAAAGATATAAAAGAATATTTTTTTTCCTCTTTTTTGAATAGTAAATTAATTTATACTATTATGAACCTAAATAATTTCTATAAATTATGTATTCTATGTGTTTTTCAGATGAACTTAAAGATTTATTAGAATATTATATTTTAACTAGATTACCTAAAAAAGTTAAACTTATAAGATTACCTCACCGTCAGGGATTAATAAGAGCTAGACTTAAAGGTGCAAAAAGTTGTACAGGTGATGTTTTAGTTTTTCTTGATGCTCACTGCGAAGTTATGGAAAAATGGTAATTTTATGATCAACAAATTCTATGTAATTTATAATTATGAATTATGTTTTGCAATACTTTTCAAGCAATGGTTATTATTTTTATAGTTTTTATTTTTATCTAATATCTTTTATAGGCTTGAACCGTTATTATCCAGAATTAAAGATAATTCTCACTCAGTGGTTGTGCCAATTATTGACAATATATTAGAGGACACTTTCGAATATTTGCATGATAATGATCCTGCATTTTTTCAAGTTGGCGGATTTACATGGTCTGGCCATTTTACTTGGATAAATATACCCGATTATGAACGGCACAAAACATCTCCAGTTTCCCCTGTTAAAACTCCGACAATGGCTGGTGGACTTTTTGCTATTGATAGAAAATATTTTTGGCACATAGGCAGTTATGATGATGGAATGGATGGATGGGGTGGAGAAAATTTAGAAATGTCTTTTCGGGTTGGTAAATAAACTTATCTTTCATTCATGCAAAGATATTACTTTATGACAGTATCACGACATGACTTTACTATACAACACAATAGCAATGAATATTCAAAAATATTCCTACGTTCATTAAAATATTTCTTTAGTATGTTCAAAGAATTCCTAGAATGTTACCAAAAGTAATCATTGCTATTGTAAAACACAACACTGAAATGTGTTTGTATCTCCTAAAAACGATTTCGAAAGCTTATTACTTAGTCTCCGCTTCATTTGGTTGCTGTGGTAAAAACAAAGCAATGTCTTCTTTGATAAAAACAACAATTTTGTATTGGTTTTTATACTATTACTAGAATGAATTTTACATGCCCTAAGGGGCAATATTTTTCATGAGCATAATAAATTCTTTTAGTTTGCTTTTTATGAATTAAATTTTATGGTTGAATGTAAATAATATCGTAAATATTTCTTTTTCAGATATGGCAATGTGGAGGAGTAATCGAAACTGTACCTTGTTCTCGCGTTGGACATGTTTTCAGAAATTTTCATCCTTATAAATTTCCAGATGATAAAGACACTCATGGAATTAATACAGCGCGTGCGGCTCATGTTTGGATGGATGAGTACAAAAGGCTGTTTTTGTTAAACCGTGAAGAATTTAAGGTTCAATTATATTTTCATAATTATGAATCTAATTTTGTCCTTAATAGGCGTATGTTATACAATTTTTTTTATTTATTATATATAAAAATATATTTATATTTACTCGTATATATTACACCTTTGTTTTTGTGTTCTGTTAATTTAGTATTTGTATTATGTATTTTGAAAATTATAATTACAATATAAATATAGATGAAATGAATATGAGACTGACCATGTATATATATGTTTTAGAATAACGAACAACAAATTGGTGATATAAGTACTCGATTGGAATTACGCAAAAAGCTCAAATGTAAAAGTTTTAAATGGTACTTAGACAATATATATCCCGAAAAATTTATTCCAGATGAAAATGTGATAGCATATGGTCGAGTCAGTTTGCGAAGAAAAAATTTATGTTTAGATAATTTACAACGTGATGAGGACAAGCCTTATTATTTAGGAGTTTATAAATGCCATTCTAAATTGTATCCCAGTCAGGTAAACTTTTGAAGTTTTTTGCAGTATATACATATTTTTTTCATATACATCAGACTCAAGTTATATTTGTAAAATGTATTTAAAAAAATCTTGCATTAAATCATTGGAGTTTACTATGAAATTTAGCTCAATTGTTAGTTATATAATTATATATAATTCTGTAGCTATTTTCATTGAGCAACTCAGGAGAACTTAGGAGAGAAGAGACTTGCGCCACAGCGGTTGCTGATAGTGCTCAGGATAATGTGTATAAAGTTCAGATGCTTCGATGTGAAAGCCATAACGAAGAGTGGTCGTTAACAAAGGTTGTTACACTAATTATCAAATTTTTACTTTTGCACTGATCTATTTTAAATTAATATTGAATAATTTCTAATGTTAACAGAATAACCAGATTCAACACGTAATTACTGGCTTTTGTTTGGACGGAACCAATCTTCAATCCGAGCAAAATGTACGATTATCACCTTGTTCTAAAGTTTCAGGGCAGATATGGCGATTTGATTTCTATAATCAAAGGCGTCGATAAAGTGATAACAATTGCTCACAGTTTGAATTATTAATTTACCACTGATTCAGTACATATTTACTAAATATTTGTTAAGGATAAAATTTTAATTTTTTTAATTTTATTTGAATAATTTTACAATTAAATGAATTACCTTATGGTTGTGGTATTATAATATTTAACGATTTCGAGTACGGTTCAAAGTATCAAATACTGAATCAGTTACTATTAATATATTAATAATGAATTCTTAAAATAATATTTCTATTGTCTTAACAATTTTAAGGCATCTTTTTATACTCAGTGATACTAATTTTTGTTATTAATTTTATAATTTGAATGAGTTATTATTTAAAATTATAAAAAAAACTGTTATATATAAAGATTATATATATATATATATTATTAATCATTAAACAATCAAAATTATTATTAATCATATAAACTAAACAATTTTTCTCATTTAATTTTATACTTTTTTATATAAAAAATTGGGATAAACTTTTATTCTAGTTAAAAACGAATTTTAGTCTATCAATGAAGTTGAAATCGTGAACTGAAAATATATTTTATACAAAATTACATTTTATTATATATTTTAGTATACAAATAAATGTATATATTGTTAAGTTTTATATTTTGTAATAAATTTTGCTAATATACCTGCAGCATTTATATTTTTATTATACCTTTTATTATTAAGTGGTGTCATTCAAGGGTAAGGTGAGATAGGCATTTAAAATGAATACAAATTATTGTATTAATATATATTTTTTTAATATTAAATCTTATATCTATATATACACACACATCAGTTTTATGTTCCCAAACTCATTGTACGAGTTCACCAAAAACTCTCCACTTGGTTATTATTGCATCAAGCTGTATCATAAAAATCAAAATACACTCTTTTACCACGAAATATTAAAAAAGATATCTGAGACACGAAATAATACTCGTCTCTTTAACGAACGTTATATATATAAAATATATAAATATATTACAGTTTATCAAAATTAGAACGTGGCAACATTTCTTCTTTTTATTTTTATCGATACAGGAATTGAAAGAAAATTTACAGATTGTACATTTATTTTGAGACAATAGTTAATGCCTCTGAATTACTGCAATAAATAACGCAATCAATACAGGATACGCTTTTGAACTCTACACTTATGTTTAAGCGTTGAAAAAAACAGAATAATTTGTCGATGAGATCTGTGTTAAACTATAAAAATTTATACTCTAACAAAAATAAGTACTTTACAGTGTTTTTTTTTTTATTTTAAACAAAAGTTACCTTCGATATTTGCTTTGATTGCAACCAATGTTTAACATAAAATCGTTATTTAAATCACCGAACTTGGCCTTTCAAGTTTTTCTGATTTAGTTATTTAAATAAAGTTTATTATCGACTCCATATAAATTAAAATGATCATAATTAATTTGTTACTTTTTGTTAGCGAGTCTAAGTTCTTTTAATGTTTGCGCGACTAATTAGTAATTTTATTGAGAGACGCAAAGGAGGCGTGATATAGTAGATACGCCGCGTCGTGAGCGGTCTCAGTCGATGCCGAGAAGTCTTACGAGAGGGTTGTAATGTGGGGTAGAGAGTCCGACTGATTACCTTCTCGTGATCACCCTGGTATCTACTAAAATCAGCAGCATCTTGGCTTCCATCTGTCTAGTTTAAAAATGTAGTTAATCGTCCCGAAATTTCTTGGACGTTAAAAGTGATAGTTTTGTTTAAAAAGAAATTTACATTGAAGATTTAAAAATTTACATAGACTGTGTAATTGGCTTTTATAGAACTCGCAACTAGCTGTTCTCCGGCCAAATAAAAGAAAAAAAAAGAGAGAGAGTCATAAGAGAGTAGTGGAAAAAGTAGTGTCGATAGAGTCAAGACATAAGAATATAGTCGCAGAGTGTGTGAGACGCAATTGATTTGGCGATCGACTGCATACAGCGAATTGCGTCTAATTATTTTTTTTTGTATCTCGACTAATCAAATAAGAACAATATAATAAAATTATAATCTCTGTTGATCTAATTTTGTGTAATAAATTTATAGTGAACATATAAGTTGAGTTTTATAACATTTCAATACAAAATAAATAGTTAAAACAAGGATAACAAAAGTAATTATTACTTAGTCTTGTCGTAAATTGTTATTAAACAATCTTAAGTATTAATATTTTATTATGCACTAATTAAAGTTTTGTTAATTATTGCATTGTTCTTTGTATTGAACATTTGTGGAAAGTAATTACGATTTGTTAGAGTTCAGCGTTAAAATATAGTACGATGTTCTCCTTCTCACTAATATAAAAAAACATAAATAAATGTTACAATTTATTATATCTATAGAATTTTTGAGCTAAGAAATAAAACAATTGACTGAAATGTAAATTTTAATAAACAATACCGATATTTTGGTTTTGCTCATTTAATTATAAATATTTTAAAAAGATAATAAAGTTTAATTGTATAACTGATTTTTACTTTAAAATTATAAATGTTAAATTTCATATGAACATCACATTTTATAAAATAAGTATGTCTTATTTACAAGAAAAAAAAACAATTTTACATGTTTATTTATAAACTTACAGATAAAATCAACGATTCAAAATATATAATGTTTATATTCTTATAAAACAAGTTTTTTTCATAAAGTGTCACGTGATTATAAATTATATTTTCACTCAAAAATGCGACAGATAAAAAAATGTCAGCGAAACTCCTGCAGCTTGCTGGCGTAAAATACATTTGCTTTATTTACACGGCATCAAGAATGTAAATGCTGATTTGACTAGCGACACAATGAGATTAAACAATTGGGAAAACAAATTCCAAAATAAACGCTTATCAATCTAAATAAAAAAGAAAAAGAAATAAAAAAAAGTTCTACTGTGTCACCAGCTCTTACATAATAAACTAACATATATATTTATACATATAAATAAATATGTATGAAAATGGATAAATTTGATTTCGATCAACGTACAACTTTTAAACCAAGTATATATAAATCGATGTTTTGTACACATCAAATGTAAGATACATAATACAAGGTATGAAAGTTAATATTCATATCGATATTCATACATATATATGTATATATATTTATATATATATAAAAGAAAAAAAACTTAAAGTTAAAAAATCCCCCGTTTCTGACTAGAAACATGCAAGGCCGAGCTGCAGGAGCCTGAAGGAGTATTCGATGGCAGTATTATATTCCTGATGAAATTTTCCAGGTTTTAATTGTAGCAATTATTATAAACAACGCGAAACATATTTATTATTGCCTAAAAAACATTTCATCAGGAAGAAATCGAGTTTCCATTATGTAACGTGGCTCTGAAAATTAGCTAAAATACAAAAAAGAATGATCCGGCAATCATATCTTTCTTTAATTTCACGTTGGGAAACCACGATTTCTCTATCAATTTTCACTAAACCGAAAACGAGTGCGGTGAAATTCAATACACCGGGCACCATATTTATGCATTATGGATCAAAGTTTTTTATCTCTCACAATTTGATTCCTTAAAGAACTGGGTACTACAAATGAAGGCACTTGTTCAGGCGTACTTTTCTTTGAGAAATCGAGTTAATATCTGAACTTTGAAGATCCAGATTGAGAGGTGCGGTTTTCGGTAAAATCGAATTGCTGACTATTAGTGTCCGTTACTGTTCAATGGTTGCCTTTCAGGAATGGCTGATGATGGTCTGTTTCGATTAAAGAATCCGCACTGAAAAACAAAATTTTATATTAAGTAGTAATAACTAGTATCATAAAATCATACGAATTAATTTCTAAATTCTGATTTAACTTTTTAAATTATGAATTTTACCTTTTTAATTAATAAATGTATATTATGAATAAGTAAAAAAATATAGATTTCTAAGAAGTTTTACTAGATACTTGGTAAAGAATGCTTTTCTTTTTGTATATATATTTAATGTATATGATAAAAGTAAGTATAGCTGCAAAATATTTTTAAATTCTATGATCGTTAACCTGTGTGTACAAAAAATATCTACAATTCCCTATCCACGATGTTAAACATGTAAATCGAAACAGCATGATTGTATACCTTGTGCAAGCCAAATACGACTAACAACAATATAACTGCTCCGGCACAAGCGGATAGCACGACTACCCAAAGTGGTACAACATCAGGCGCAGGGGGTGCAGAAGTTGGCTGAACGTTTGTGTAGACTTCGTAACTCTTCACAATCGGTTCAGTTGGCCTCCCGATGAACGGCTGCTTGGTTACTCGTGCAATCAGTTCAGTTGAAACCTTGACCGGCTCGTCGAATGCAACCTTCTTCAATGTTCGTACATTTATTCTGTACCTAGCTCCTGAAGAAAAGAAAAAATCACAGTCTTTTATGTCATAGTCCACGGGTCAGATTCTTCTAAGGCTTAAGGAGTTACGCTCGATATTCAAATTAATGACAGAACTTGATAAAATGTTGCAAAATTGTTCAAAACTGTTTTAAACAAATACTTATGTAACTTCTTAAGCATATGAGGTACAATCAGATTTATAAATTTAATCGTTTTGATATAAATTATATTATATATAACAGCATTTTGTTTGATTAAAAACGTTACTTTTCATTCATTCAAGATGATTAAAAATTTATAAGTGCACAATTAAAATACGTACTTATAGAAACTTCTTCGTGTTTCTTCAACTGTCCAATAACACATTTCAAAACCACGCACTTAGCTGCTTCACAAGGGGGAAGTTGATACTCTGAAGTTTCGTCCATATAATTATCACTAAGATGTTCCTGTGAAAAGCCTTGAGGACCCAAAGATTTAATATTCCTTTTGGATCTGTGAAGATTATTATACTTATTAAATTTTTCGACGTCTTTAGGATTACTTTTTCTACGAATTCTACTCTCATGCTTATAATTTTCATCCCCAAAGGTTTCAAATTGTCTCTCACTGGATCGACTTTCTTCTCTAATTCTGGTCGAATAAGAAGTTTCTATATCTTCATTGACTCTGGCACCTTGCCCTTGCCAGCTTGAAGTTGAAATACTTTTGTCTCTATGTGCGCTGCCATAAACGTAAGATCGTTGCTCTGATCGCGAACTATAAGAACTCTGCATGGCGAATCTTTGGCCGTTGCCTAGAACGATAAAAACTTCATCTCTTGGTCCAAACATGGCGCAACCCTCCAAATATTTGTAACTGGACCGATCCACTGCGTTTTCATCAACGACAGAAATGCTACCGCCGTGTGGTTGTTCCAAAAGCACTTGCACGCCATTTTGGAATTCTAAAAGAAGTTTACCATCACTGCTAATTTCATTTTTGGCGAGGAATCTGACGTAAGGTTGGTTTCTGTTGAGGTACGTGTGAAATATACTCTTGTTGTGCGCATCCGCCGACAGAATGCGATTAAACTTCTCAAAGTCAAATTTTGTTGTGATGTTACGAAGATGAATTACTAAATCAGAACCGCCAATGGTTTCCTCTCGGTCTCCACTAATTTTATCATCGTAATGTTTTGGACGGCCATAATTGATGTTTCCTCTGTTACGACGATCCTCTTCTTCATCGGTACTGAAGTGACGTTCACTGCCATAAACGTATTCGCGAGAATCTTGAGTAACTGTAAGGAAAAATGGAATTATAATACTTTGAATGACTTACTTTAAATGTAATAATGATTACTAATTATTTTATCAATGGATTTGATTCGTAAAATCACATCGCCTGTTAGACGAAAAGTTCGATTTATCTATTTGAAAATGAATACGACAGACAATCGGATACTGTATTTGTTCTGATGTTAATGAGATGATTTAGTAATTTCAAACATTGAATTAGATATCATGTTAAATATTGTTTGCGTGTATAAGTTTTAATTTTTAATAGCACATTGTTAATTATATCTGAAATAATTTTTGAATTTAATTATAAGATGCATGTTGATAACAGAAATCTGGAGAATCAAAAACATTTATTAGTTTAATCTTTACCTCCACGATTTCTTTCTCTTTCCTGCAGTCTCCTTCTCTCTTCTTCCGCTTGTAGTCTGAGTAGTCTAGAACGTTCCCTTTCTTTTAGTTTTCTCTCATTTTCTATCTTATTGCGTTCCTCGATCTGCTGCTGTATAATTCGTTGCTCAAGCAATTGCTGTTCTTGTTGACGTCTGAGTTCGTCGTGCCTATTAATGTTGTCCTTTCTGTTGTCCACATAAACTTCTGTACTTGAATCATAGTAGCCATGAGTAGATCTTAAATCATCGTATCCCGTACGATGATGCCACGAAGGAATCGGTTGAGAATTATCGATGGAAGTTTCGTGAACTCGGAATCCATTTCCAGTGGCGCCGCTAGATGATTCTGTGGTAATAATGACATTTGGGTATCTAACCGTGAAATAGTCACTTGCGTTATGTTGATATGTCGTTGTCACGGAGCTTGATCCACTGTCTTGGGTGTTGACTTTTACCTGTTTCGAGCGACTCAAGTACATTTGATATTCTTCATCTTCCTCACGACTATCTAATCGCGCTTCCGTGTTTGTAAAATCATAACCTTTATTTATGTTCATCCTTTTGCCTTCTTCAGATGTTTTTCCGAAGATTCCTGATGGTTCGAAGTAATAGTTGCGTTGTCTCATTTTTTGCTCAAGCTGCAATTGTAAGATTGTATTATAAGGTTTTAAAATAAAAATTGTAAGAATCGTATTTCTTTTATAAAAATCAATAAAGAAATTTACCTTCAAACTTAAATAGTTAGCGTTGGCAGTTTCACATTCAATTTTGCCCGTTGTTTCTGGTTGCTCCACTAAGTACAATAATTCGTCTCCCGCTAAAGTTTGAGCTGGCCATACTAGAAAAGCCTCGGTCATTAGGATTTCTGATGGGCCCTGGTTCCTAATTGTGTAATTATGAGTTATCGCAGGCCCGAATTCGATGTCAGTGGTCACAGACGTTGAAGTATAGTTGTCCCGATCATAATACAATTCCTTTGGTTTACTCTCCGCTTCTACTAGTAATTCTGTTTCTATCCAGATAGGCAATGAGAGTTTCGCGAAGTTATCGTTATTGGTATTATCATTTTCCGGATTGGTTGTGTTCACATTCATTTCGAATTCATACGTAGGGTTCATACCGTGCAAGGTAACGGGGTGTAAAAGAACTTTGAAGTTAACCCTTTCGTTATGTGGTAGTGGGTTTCCTATGTCACATTTGAGGGTATTATTGTTGAATGCAGACGGTGGGGAACAAAGCACTGGATTTGATGAGTTATCGAGTTTCTCTATTTTTATGTAATCGATTCCTGGTGGTAACTGGCAATTGAACATTGCCTCAAAGCCATCCTCGTGAAGGTTTTCTACCAAAATGTCTAATTCTAATCTCTTATCTGAACCCAAAAGGTACCTATCAACGTTTGGTCGTACGATTAAACGTAAATCAGGGATGCACACTTCTGATCCACAATTATTGCGGATATAAATTTTGGTTTTAGTCTCCACTTTGGCAAGGGTTGGTCGTAACGGCGTGCTAGGATTTCTTGGCTCTGATCTGTTCCATGTATTCTCCGGTAAATCCACTATTAACGTAGCTTCAAGAGGAGTTATCTTGTCTCTAATTTCTTCAACAATATACGTCTGAATAGAACGACAAGTTATTTAATTATGGTTTTATAATTATGAGAACGTATAAATAAAAAAAAACATCCCAAAAAGTAATATTAAATCACAGTAATTCTCTATGGAACTTTTTTCTTAGTTAATATTAATTAATAACTTATTTATTAATATTTTTGCTCTCATTAAATCTTAAAACAGTTTGCTTTTAAATCATTAGCAAATTTAAATTTAATATTTCATGAAATTTTACCTTCAAACTGTTACAATGGAGTTGATCTTTCTGAAGGATGATTCTGCTTTTGTATATTACACTACTGTCACTCATAAACCTCATTCGAAAAGCCGTGGGTTGGTGCTTCAAGTCCAGTCCAATTTTGAATATGAAATCTTGGGTTGGCGGGGTTTTTAACCCAGAGTACCGGAAGCAAGCCTTTACAGGCAAGCAGACTACCTTAGCGCCAGAAGGTAAAGTGCAATTTCTTTCTTCAATCGACACAAATTTGTTTGGGAAGCTGATAGAGGCATTCATTTGGATGACAGGTCGGGCCCGGAATAATAGAACACTGTCGGATTCGTAGGCACCTACGGCCAAATCGGGGTAGCCATTGTTGTCTACGTCATGGCCGCCGGCTAAGGAGAAACCAAAAGTGGTCAATGGCACATTCAATTCTTCTGCGTAAATTACTTGGTTATATTCCTTGGCAATCCCGTCCTTGGAACCGTGGTATATGTAAACGGCTCCACGTCCCTGTGATCCATAATATGGTGCTCCAATGGCAATATCACCGTATCCATTTAAATCGATGTCACCTAAGAATGCCACTGACAGACCGAATCTACTTCGAACACCTTCTCCGTCTCTGCAACAACATTTTCTTTACTTATTTCTGTGTTTAAATGTTTTATTTTGTCAGAGAATTGAACCATTCAATTACAGTTTCTGTAGTTTCCAAACTTTCCTATCTTTAACTATATTTCTTCCCTTATACTTTTGTTGACTTAAATAAAAATGAATGTATACATTTTATATATCTTAATTTTGTTATATTATAAGTATTGTTAAATTATCTGCTTCAAATTTTAGCTCTTTTGAATGTTATTATTGTTATAATAAGTAATTTTTTGTTTAATAAATGCATAAATGTTTGAAAGAAAATTGATTATTTCTGTTATCACATGAATGAGTAAAGACCGAGCAAAATGGAAATAATTATAATTTATAATTACGCGTGATTCATTCAACGATTATATGCTCCTTAAATTCTTTTTTTATGAGTCAATGAAATAGTAAATATTGGTGAATCATGAGTCGTAATTTTGGCTTCTGGTCTGCACTGTTTTCGACACGCTATTAGTGAGATACTGTAATGGTACAGTTATATAATTTTACTCCCAACAGCATATCATGTATTTTTCTCATTTTGCTTAACTTAATATTTTACAAATTTAATTATATAATATTGAAGAGGCATTGAAAATCAATGTTGAATAAAATATATTTTTGAAATTCAAATTGTCCGATAATGATTATATAAATGGTACGTTATTTGTGGTTTTATATTTGATAATACCAACCTGCTATGAATTTTACTGAATTTTAAGGTTTTCCCTTGATAAGCAACGTAAACTCTGCCAGTTTCAATCCTATGAGAATTACCAGGAACGGTGAACATGGGTGCACTAATAATAATATCGTCTAAACCATCTCCATCGACGTCTCCTGATGCCAAAGCGTAACCAAAATACGCACCCATTTGCTCTCCTGTTATATTCATAATGGCGCTCAAGCTGGAGTCAAATATAATTATCTGTAAAAAAGACATGCTTTGATTTAATATCAATTCAGGCTCAACATTTCTTTCCGTGTATTTTCAGACCTCATTAGATATATTTCATTAGATAATTATGCAATAAGTTGACAAGTAGTGAAATGCAAGAGCCATAAAGTGATTACTTTGCCGCGAAGATCATTGGCACGTGGCATGCCCACGGCGACGCAGTTCATGCAGTTGGTGCCAGTAAAATCGCCCGACGTGATAGAGTAACCCAGGTAACTGTCATCCTCCGTAGCTGGTCCCTCGGATGTTTGCATTATACGCGCCGGTTCGTTGGATTGCGCTATTACTTGCCCTGCAATTCAATTTGACATTTAAATAAGTGACCAGTGACAAAAGTACTTTCTTTCTCTCACTCTCTCTCTCTGGGTGTTGAGTGTCGTTTTGTTTTGTTTTGGCACGCAACACCCCGCCAATGCGGCTCTCATCGTTAGTCGAATCAAATCTTTCAAATAACTCAACAATTTTTCAACCAACTCATCAGTAACAAACAAAATTGAACACAGTTAATGCGCCGAACAGTCCAGTACCCGAAAATCAATCAACAGTGTGGAAAGTGACTTGTTTCAATTGGATTATGTATGATCAATTTGCATTATCATATTTTAATCAAAGTTAACAGTATATTATGCACCAAGGACGGAACGATAGCGATTGTAGACGAGTGTGAAGTTGACCGCGCGAGACAAAGGCGGTCAATTTTACACGAGTCTGTAATGGTCGTTCTGTCCTTGGGGCTATATATATATATATATATATATATATATACTTTCTGTAACGAGTGTAAGGAAAGTATCCTGTTTAGAAAAAGGAAACCAGCTGATTTTAAACGCGGACGAAAATTAGTCGTATTCCACCTTAGGCTGGAAAACTAACGAGTTTCCGTCCTCGTCTATAATCAACCAGTTTCCGTGCAGGTGTTACAAAAATTTAATTTTTACTATTGTTTCTTTAGTTATTTAACAATTATTTTAGTTATTTATTAAGTCATTTCTTTCTTTTTTTTTTTTTGATTTTCGTCTACTGAAAAAATTACAAAGTTGTACAACAGTCATACAAAGTTGAACGAAAACACCATGCGTAATTGTGTCTTTCGAAAAAAAAATTATTGAGTAATTTTCGACGATGATTAAAATTATGAAACCTCGTGTAACGATGAAAATTCTATAGTTATGATTAAATAATATGATCGTAATTGTAAATTAGATTACGGTTTGTTCAGACCAGTCTGAATTTGATACAATTGATATGAGTAATACAAATAATTGTACAACGTCAATTGTCTCGTTATAATTAATATTGCCAAGGGTGGTATTAGATCGTGATTAATCAATAATTAATTTAGATATTAATAGGTATTTAGATACTTGTATGAAATAAATCATAATAAAGACGCGCTGCTGGCGTGTATTAATGGAAAATTGTGTTATTGAAAAACTAAGGCCGAATTTGAAAAATTGAATTATTGCGTTTGAATTCGTAAATATTTGTGACGTAATTAACAGCTCCCAAAGTCCTGGCGAGGAATTAAATATTGTAATCGATATAATTGTATTATTTTAATAGCGGGACAGCTGGCTCCAAGTGGTTATAACTGCTGCTGCGAAAGCGGGCCTGCACCTGTTAGAATTAATTTGCCCACCCCTGACACATCCGACAGTTTCACTTTTCGTTGATATTTTGCGTCGAATATTTGTATCTTTTTCTTTTTTTTCTTTTTATTATCGCTATTATTAAACGCCAAATTAATATGGTCCCGATCAATTAATTGAATGTGTAATTAAATACAGTACAAATTTCAGCATGCAAGAATAACATCTTATTAAGTTAATTTTATATAAAAAAAAAAAGAGGAGCTGAAGTAAAATTCTTCTTGTGTGAAACTGCAGAATGAGTCAGCAGGGGTCTGGATTTTATGCAGTAATTGAAAACTGAAAAGATTCCTTTCGATTTAATTAATTAGATTATTCGTCACATTATAATTGTAATACGATTATAACATTGGTTTGATTATTTTTTTTTTATGATCTTGTAATGTAAATATTTATTAACTAAATTATCATTATTTTCATTTAATGCTAATATTAAAAAAGATTATCAATAAAGAATTTCTTTATTTTGAATAACAAATAATTTTTTACAAATTTACTTTATAATAGTAAAATTCAAGAATTAAAATTTCATGGAACAAAAAAAAATATAAAATTAAATCACGAATGCAACATTTTTGCAGACCCATTAAAATATCATTAAATATTTCAACATTCTGTAAAACTGTATTTTCAACATTTTGCAAAACAAAAAACCGAGAGGAATCGTTTTTTGTCATCGAGTGTTAAGTGATCACTGGGGAAAATGATCAAAATAAGACAAGTAGTTTATTAGAAAGGTTTTTGTGTTGGTTTTAGGAGGCGCCCGTTAAAAATTGGGGTACCTTCGCTCACGTAAGGGTCCTCCGGGGGCGTATATGGGAATCTCGCGCGACTGTCGACTGAGTACACCTGACCTGCAATATTGGCAACAAATCCTCCTAAATAAAACTGCGTCCTGACAACCATTAATACACTCTCACAAATGATCATTTCATTGATATAATATCCTTTTGACCGTATGCAAAATTCCTTTATTAAAGTATACTCTGATATTTGTTGTAATTAAAAAAAGAAAATCCATTTCAAATGAACTCTTTTTACATAAAATATAGTATTTTTCTTCACCGAAAAGTAATGTTCTTTCGGCTGTTTTTCTTCTTAAATTGAAATAGATATTCTTTTTTGTTGAAATAGCGTTTAATGCTTATTGTGCATTAATAATTGAATTAACCTAAAATAGTACAATAAATTCATTTGTATATTATATAAAAATTGAAATATTTTAATTTCAATACCATTATATTACAAGATATAATTAGATTTTAAACATTTATTGGAATGTATTCCTGATTCGTCGTACAAGTCACGTAATCATGTAGACTTGAATGACGAGTTGGTACACTATACACTTTCCCGTTCGCAATGGTGAGGTGGTGAGAAGAAATGTCTCTGGGTGAGGCATAGAACCCGTGTCCTGACACTCTCAACAAGCAGACACCTTTACCACTACACCATAGCGCTGGTCTATATTATTGCTAGTTATATTCACTTATACTGGCACGAAACAAGGCAGAAATTTATAAACTTTTCCACTGTTTTCCCGTATTCAGCTTTGTTTCGTTAAGGAATTAATCTTATTTGGACTGAGTATACCTTATTTAAAAAAAAAGAAGGTATTTTTTGTGAAATAACAGTATATCTTAGCCAAGATTAATACTTTTCTTTTCTTCCATTAATTAATTTTAATGTTCTTAAAAAGAAAAAAATATATGTATACAATTTAATCTGATATTCCATATAAAAAACAGAAAGAAAGGGAAATAATTTTTCGTAAGATAAGTCAAGTTAAATGGACGATTAGAATGATTGATTTTACCTTGCCAATAATAGCTTCCAGGCGCTCCAATATACAGTCGTTTTCCGTCCTGCAAAACAAAAGTTACTTTTGTATTTCATAACACACTTTTTTTAAGTATTTTATCTTGAGAACCAAAAGCAGAGAGAAAGTCAAATCTGATGCAATTATCGCAGTACCGGTAATGTACCGTGGATGTAGTTTTGCATTCGAATTGTTCAATTATTCAGCACTTTTGCTCCTCGTTTTTCACTCGGAGTTTACGTTGTAAAGGAGATTATTGTTAATGCATTGGCATTTGTAATTTTTGTGAAGTGACTTTTTTGACATTTCATAAGATCCTTATTGGTTTTGACCTCAAAGTAAAAGAATTAATAATTTATATATTTGTGTTTGCATGTTGTTTGGATGTTGAACTGTTATTCTAACCGGGCAAAATAATGATTTCAAATATAAAACAAAAATAACAGCTAATTCTAAATAAATATTAATTTTCTTTATTACATATTTAGTCCACTAGACGTCGCTATTTAGTGGTGTTGGAACCAGTTATAAAACAGTTTGTTAAAATTTAATAAACAAAACTACACTGTACAATTGAAATACTTCTTATTAAAAACATTAAATAATTATTTCTTTCCCATCAATCATCTTTAGAAAAATATTTTATAAGTCCAATGGATATGAGGTATAAGTAACTAATATTCCATAGAATTTTTTTGCGTTATATTCATTAATAGGATATTTATTAAATGTTAATTTTCTGCGATTACAGTAAATCTATCAGAATCAAAATTTGATACTCCATCGCGTTTGATTTCATTTAATTGTTGAAATTAAAAGCCAATAAATTAAAAGGGGGTCTTAATTAAAAGAGACGATGAAAGATACCCGTAATAAAGTTGTGAGGCCCAATCGCGATAAAATTTAAATAATTCCTAATTATTTCTCGCGGTGTGCAATTTTGTAGAGTAACTGCGGAATGTTCGTTTACCGACGCGTTATCTTTTGAATTATTTATGAAGACGTTATCGCGGTGAAAGTTCCTAATTGCCCGCAAGATTCATAAAATTGCCCTGAAATGGATGTCAGATAAATTTTTATCGGCAAACCGAAGACGATAATTCGGACTCTTATACATCGAAGCTCACTTTTGTGATTTTTTTTCTTTCTTTCTTTTTTTATTTTTTTTTTTTCAATGCTCGAAGGAAGTTATGAATGACATCGTTCCAATTTGTTATCTCAGTCTAATTGCGTCCCCAGTAAGCAAAAATCAATCAAATTCAATAATAATATAATTTATAAAAGCATTTTAATGTTTTAATTTTAATTTTAATACGTTACACTCCTAGTAATTATGAAACACATATGGTCCATATATATTTTAACAATTTCATATAAGAAAATAAAAAGTTCATATATATATATTCATTCTTAATTCATACGTAGTCATATATGGTTGATATATAACAAAAATTACTATACAGTATAATAAGGTTGACGTAAAACATTTTGTGTGGTTTTTTAATAAACTGACAGTCGAAAGTGTACAATATTTATACAATTTATTAGTGTCCAGTATAGTAAACATTGTAGGACATTTATTAAGACTTTGATACTTGTCAAGTAATAATGATTTATGAAATGATTTTATGTCAGTGTTATTATAAGGTATAGTAACTTTTATTGTAACTTTTTTTGCGTGTGGTAATAAATGATTTCAATATAAGGAAATTATTGAAAATCATATATATGCCTAGAATATTATATCAGTTATTGCCATACATCTACCACTTATAGTTATATATAGCCAATTGTCATATTTTCTCATATATGTTTAATTTTTATTAGTGACGATTTTCGTCAAGTTATTAATCAAGTAAATTGACAATTTTTTTTTATTACAAATGAGATTATTACTGTACACCTTATTTTGCCATTGAATATAAATTTTCAATACTAAATTGATAACAAAAACCAACAGCTTTAATTCCGCGAAAGATTCAATTTCCGCGTAATTTATTATTTAACGATTTTATTATTTATACAAGGCACTTTATTATATCATATTTTATGTAATCGTACGTTAATAGCGATGCCGTTGCGAATGACGAGCGGAATTTTGAAAATGAAACAAAATTTATTGACACGAATGTAATATACTAACGTAATAAAGCTCGCTGACAATTGATATTGCCTTAGCGTGTACGATATGCAAGGTCACGAGCTGATAAAGGCTCTATAGAAACCAGCGCGCGTTAACAGAAACTGTATTTAAATGCAGATTAAAGTGATAATTACGTAGTACAAAAATGTTAGTACCCAAATGTGTACCATTTATCTTTAAAACTCAATCTTATTATTCGACAAAAATGTACATAAAAAGGTGTTGTAATTGTTATCGAAAAACAATTATAATTTCTTTCATTCGGATTAACATCGTGAAAAAAAAATTAAGGACAAAACTGCCTGGGCGATAAGTGGAACAAAAATATGGGAACACTTAAAATAGATTAATGTCGCGCATTATTTATATTTATGATTTACTATTATTACATCAGTGATATACTTTTACGAGTGCCCGATCGATGTAACAAAGATAAATTCACGAATCTTATTCATACACTTAAGAGGCAGAAGAAGAAGAAGAAGAAGAAGAAGAAGAAGAAAAAGTAAGTAGTTGGGACATAACTGATGATTTTACACAAACGTATGTCTCATATACGATCACACATCAACTAACAATTATATATAAATCAAGTAATAATAAAGAAACATTAAAATAAGTGATGAAATGAAATTTAAATATATTTTATCATTAACTTATTTATAATTACAAAAAAAATATATGTAATATATATGCGACATATATGTTGATATTTACATGAGTATCATTAATGACTGTAAAAGAAAATAAAATCTGAATTAAATTCGAGCAAAATGATTTAATTATTTTCCACTGTAATCGCGCAAGATGCGCGGCTTATTTTAAAGCGCGGAACAGATTGCGCGAATCTTCGCGACGGCGGTGCTACTTATTTGCGGATTCACGCATAAAAATGTAGAGTGCAGCTGCGCTGTGGTCACGTGACAACGTCGGACAATGTTTCGCGAACTGTCAAGCGAGCGTCACGTGCGCGGCCGAGAAATGAATGCCCGGCGCAAACAGTGGCCCTTTTCAGTAAATTCGCGCGCCAGTGCATCTCGTCACCCACGTAGCTTGTTCGCGAAAACGCGCGCACAAATGGGAGCAGCCTTGTAAAAGTGGCCGCGCATTAAATGGCAAACAATAGCGCATCTTTTTCCAGCGCAATGAGCGGCCACTTTCATAACCGCCGCGACTATTCATAAGAAGCAACGGAATTAACCACGCTAGTTCTCTTCGGATCCGTTTAAAATAACTTTTCGTTTAGATGACACATTGTCATTTTATGCTTTTAATTGTGGGAATCTCGTTAATAGCTGCTATTATTTTTTTCTTCACTGAGAACATTGTGACATAATGTATTAACTGTTTTCAACTTTGAATAATCATTACTGTTTTAAAAAGCTAAGGGGCCAGTTTTAGTCGTTAGATTTGTAATTGAAATAGAAATTTTTCTTAAAAATACAGTAAATTTTGTCGACAAACTAACATGTATTTAGAATAAAGTTAAAAACTGTAATATTATTTATCATATTTTGATCAGTGTAATAGTTTTATTTGATCAGTATATTAGTATTTAAAAGAATAGTTGCGTCTTCTTAATGGAGAACATGGTTTAGTTCATCGATATTTTTTCAGTTTATTCAGCAAATAAACATTTCTAATGTTGTCTTATACACAGAAATAAAAGAATATTAAAAATTAAGAAACCAAGGGATTTCAGATTTTAATTATTAAACAGTTTACTAAAATTTAATCACCAGGTTGTTAATTTATATGAATCTGTATAGAATTACTATTTTTAATAAGCTAGTATAACAAATTTTAATCAACTAGTTTTCCATATAATCCCTATGGGAAATTGCCAGAGTTGACCTACGGGGCCAATTCTGGCCCAGTACTGTTAGCCAGACTTTGGTAAAGAGCCGGGACTGGTTTGAGCTTGGTTATCAACAAAAACAGAAGATAACCAGATGTAAGACATGCCAGGCAAAATATCAATGCCACAGTTGATCCAGACTTGAACCAGTACTGGTGATTTAAAAAAATTGTTCAATGCAAAACCTACGTTGGATGATTACTGGTAGGGTATAG